>JALPQI010001116.1:0-149928 GCA_025490895.1 Thaumatotibia leucotreta | reverse complement strand
AGCAGAGAGTAACATAAAATTACACGTGATTTGTCCGATGATCCCCCCCTCCCCTATGGTGATAATTGTTGATTTTTTCTTGACTCCCCCTCCCCCTATACAGTATGACGTGATTAATGGACAAGCCCTATGTTACATCATCATCAGCCTATGTTAGTCCACTGCTGGACGTAGGCCTCTCCTATTAATTATGCGTATAGACGCATTAGGAGGTAATGCCCATAATCGCCACGCTGGGCAAGCGGATTGGCGATCGCAGTAATGTGTCCACTATGATGACGCTGCGGCCCATCATCAATCTTGTAGAATGGTCAGTGACACTTTAATCCCTTAGTCGACTCTTACGACACCCGCAGGAGGAGTTGGGGTGGTGACAAATGTATTCTTACTGCCGTCACCACACGGCAAGCCCTATGTTGCAATGGTCAAAATTTTTATGTAAATTAATGATAAATGCTAATTGTTTTGTATTTAAATCAACAAACAGAAGGTCTAGAACAATATAAGTTTGACTTTATATTTTATGCAAGTAGGCCTAGTAATAAATAATTATGAATAATATCAAAGTTTACTGCTTTTTTTCTGTATTTTATGGAACAAATGGTTTTATTAAATATTTTTTAAGTAGGAACACTATTATGTACAGTCGACGTCAAAGATATCGTTATGGTTTCGTTACGTTAATATAAGTTGGACTTTATATTTCATGCAAGTAGGCCTAGTAATAAATAATTATGAATAATATCAAAGTTTACTGCTTTTTTCTGTATTTTGTGAAGCAAATTGCTTTATTAAATATTCTTTTAAGTAGGAACACTATTATGTACAGTCGACGTCAAAGATATCGTTACGGTTTAGGTTCCAAAAATATATTTACACGACTTTATTGCCTTGACATTAAGGTTGTGTAAATATATTTTTGGCACCAAAACCGTAATGATATCTTTGACGTCGACTGTACCACTGCTGGTTGGATTCTACGTAGGGTTTGCAATATTCGTCCAATTTTCGAATTCGAATAATACGAATACTTCGATTTCCAGTATTCGAATATTCGAATTTTTCGAAGAAAACGAATATTATGGAAAAAAAATTAATGAATGTTTTAAAGGGATGTAATTGTAAAATATATGACGTAAAATGAAAGCGTTATAACCTCTCGATACAACAGACAGACTTTTATGTACCCTAAGAGGCAAGTATGGTCTGTAGCTTTTTAGCTGGCCAAGATTCAGTTACGTAAGGAGTTTAAAATTGTATCTCATATTTTTATTGCTTGATCACACATTGATACACTCAATCATTAGCTATTTACATTTTTGATCTGACATGTAGGTATAGTATAAAAAACTGCGTGCCAATAATAATTCTGCGGGGCCTCCTGCCTTTTGAATTTCGCTTTTTTATTTCCAATAAAAAATTTTGCTTACATGATTTACCCTTAAATTAAAGAATATTAAGTGCGCTATAAGGTCATTATTGCATGTTTTTCGTAGCATAATTAGGTGGGGCGATATTAAGCCGAAAACGTTAGCAAAACATAAAATTTTATCTACTTTACAAAAAACAGTACTTTTTAAAGTCTCGAATCTCTGAAACTATGGCTTACGGTAATGCATGTTAGCTCAACTTGTTGGAAATGTATTAATCTTTAAACGTTTCGTAACATATGATATCAAAAAACATAAGGTTTTTTTTTAAAAAAATCAAAAACTAATAAATGACCGTAAATTTCGCAGTTTTTCACGTACTATGCAGCAAGAACAACTTTTTTTTCCTTGCAAAATGTGGTTTTATACTGCCCTATGGTGTCTAAACAATATATCAAAAATGCAGCGATACTACTTGATTTGCGAGTTTAGGGTAAAATGATGTACGATTTGACCGTACTATATGGCTTTATATTGATATTTATTACACTGCACTTAACCTACACTCTCTGTTCCTGTGGCCTATTTCACCATAATTACAAGTCTGACAATTGTAAAATATCACTGTCACTGATGTCACAGGCCTCCGTAGGCTACGGCTACCGCTTACTATCGAACGGTATATGTGCTTGTTTACCACCAACATAAAATTATTAGTAATAACGTTATTATATCGTTAATACACTACTTTTTATTTTCCGAAACCCGTGACAATTTTCGCAAGGTTTAGTACAATTTTCATTAAATCTTGACATGAGGTTTGGCTTATGTCGGAATTTCGCTACAATTGTCGTGTTTTTGTGACAATTGTAATTTTGCTTCGCAAAAAAGTAGTTATTTACTGCTGATTTATTATAGTTCCTGCACTACATTTTATGTTGGTGGCAAACAAACGTACGGCCCTTTCGATTGTAAGCGGTAACTGTAGCATATAGACGCCCCGATTGGAGAAACAGTAAATTTACAATTGTAGCACTTGTCAATGTGGTGAAATTGGGGCCTGGTGTTTATTGGTAAACTTTTTAGGAGATTCGATTGGAGCGTTTGGACATCTTTGGAAAACAAAATTCCTATTAATATCCCCTTTTAAGTAAAAACCACTAAAGTTATTAATATTTAAATTAACTTAATTGAATTAAACGTTATTTAATCATTAATATAAATAACATTTTCTTCGGTTACCGCGAGGATTACACATCAAGTAAAACTATGAAAACGGATAAACTCGCGTATATTAACTAATTTTAACTTCATTCCAACGTTTCGAACACTCCGCAGACCACGAACCCTGTAAAGTGTTCGAAACGTCGGAATGAAGTTAAAATTAGTTAAAATACGCGAGTTTATCCGTTTTTATAGTTTTATTTCATTAAAATATATTTTTACATAGATGTTAATGTTAATTTTGGAATTTTATTATAATTCTTCGCAAAAATAAATTATTTTCACACAAACTTTCACTATTCGAAATATTCGTTTTATTCGAATAATACCTGCTCTCATATTCGAATATTATTTGAGGCGTATAATTCGAATAAACGAATATTCGAATATTCGAATTGCAAACCCTAATTCTACGTGTCCACTAAGATGGAATGGACGAGTGGTTTAGGCATCCGCCGCGAAAGCTACGTGGGTTCAATCAAATTCCAAGAACTATGCTCAATTTCAAGATTATGAAATGAAATCTAATAGGCATGATGACTGGCAAGTCAAATCAGCATCTTTTTTCGAACTGTCAAAACGATCACCACTATGGAATTTTATATGAAATACTCAAAAGTGACATCACGTTTGAGTACTGCCAAATGACCTCTTTTAATTTCTTTTCAATTTATTAAATAAAAGCTCTGTACAAAAAGCATAACGTGAGCGGAGCGTAACGCAGTTTCTGGAAGTGTCACCCGGCAAACCAATTTATAAGACGTTGTCACGTCAAAATTACTGCAATCTACATCTTAGTAATAATTTCTTCGTGTATTATGTTGTGCATAATGTCAAATAATTTATTTTAACTACAGTCATCAACCCTAGTCCGATTCAAACTCTACTGAATATTTTTTTGTAGAAACAATAGAAGTGGAATTGAAAGCAGACCCCAAGCGCCGTTTAAGGCGAGGCAAACTCTTCGTGACAGCAATCCCGGCAGGACACAGCTTTGGATCTGTCATGTTTCTCTTCAAAATGGACTTCACTACAGTGCTTTACACAGGTATTTAATTTATAACTTTTTAACACCCATGATGCGTGGGAGTTTAACACGAATTGAAAAATACCCTCCATATAAGTTGTCTCCATGGAAGTATTCAACTCTTCTGTGCCCAATTAATAGGCGAAATAACCACCTGTTACTGATTCTTTACTACAAGGCCGTGTGGTGACGGCAGTAAGAATACATTTGTCACCACCCCAACTCCTCCTGCGGGTGTCGTAAGAGTCGACTAAGGGATTGAACTGTCACTGACCATTATTTGATAAAATATTGATGGTGGGCAGCAGCGTCATCATAGTGGACACATTACTACGATCGCCAATCCGCTTGCCCAGCGTAGCGATTATGGATATTTACCTCCTAATGTGTCTATACGCATAGTTAATAGGAGAGGCCTACGTCCAGCAGTGGACTATCCTAGGCTGATGATGATGATGAATCAGAATCTAGACAGTTTCAATTTCCAAGGTCTCTGTTATTATTTGTAGGCTGGAGTGGCCGAGTGGTAGTTCCGCGAAAACTGAGGAGGTGGGTTCAAATTCCACCTTTGGCATTGATAAACTTCGGTATTTTTTCTTTGGTATATGGGCATTTTCACTTGTAGAGACACCCAATATAGCTTATAGGGACACCCATTAACTCTCACAAAAAACTTAACTTCGTTGTCAATTTTGTAACGACAATAATTAAGCATGAAATATTTATGTAAATCCACTTTATTAATGTTTTTATACTGCGCGTATTCTTTCTTAATTAAATGATAAAAAAATATTTTTGTTAATATTTAATGCTTAATTGTCGTTACAAAACTGACAACGAAGTTAACTTTTTTGTGAGAGTTAAACTAATTGGGTGTTCCTAGAAGTGAAAATGCCCATATGACATCTAATATCTACTTTTCACTTACGATCAGGTGGAGTGGAGCCACTTTGTTGTGCCAACATAAAAAAAAAAAAGTATGTATAATTTCAGGTGACTTCAGAATAAGCATAAACGACGTCCCAAAATACAATCAGCTACACGACAATGACACGCCAATAACCATAGACACACTCTACGTCGACACAACTTTTTTAGACGACAAATACACATCGTTCCCCAAACGGAGCGAGAGTGTGGACGCGGCTTTACGCGAGATAGCGCGATGGTTGGAGAGAGACGGAAGAGTCGCTGTTAAGACGTCGGCGAAGTTTGGATATGAGTTTGTTTTTAATGAGCTTTTTAAGAAGTTGGGAGTTAAAGTTTTTGTGGAAGAGGTGCGATGGAAGGAGCTATATAGGTGAGTTTCTGTGTCTCTCTCTACCCTAGGGCTCATGCATAAATCTTGTTAGGTTCATTCGGCTACTTTTTGATGATGCGGATACGTTTGCAATAGGCATGATGACTGGCAAGTCAAATCAGCTTCTTTTTCGAACTGTCAAAACGATCACCACTATGGAATTTTTTATGAAATACTCAAAAGTGACGTCACGTTTGAGTGCTGCCAAATGACGTACTCTTCTAAGTTGTTTTCAATTTATTAAATAGAAGTTCTGTACAAAAATTACTGCAATCTACATCTTAGTAATAATTTCTTCGTGTATTTTTTCTTGCATAATGTTAAATAAATTATTTTGACAACAGTCATCATCCCTATTGGCTTCCTGTTCCCAGTTAAAATTTTATTATTGTTTTTTAGCTGTTGGTTCTCCAAATATGCAAAAATAAAATAAAATATTTTAAATGTCTTCTGTTTCAGTCATCTCCCCCACTTAGTTACAGGGGTGACAAACGACATATCACCCGTCCACCTCTGCTGGCCGAAAAACCGTCGAGACCACAAGAATTGCACCCCTGACTCTGCCGACCATAAATATTTGAACATACACCTTTCCGCCCAAAAATGGACCAACTTTAATACCGAAGACAATCCTATATGTAAAATCTCGGAAGACGAAATTGATGTGTGTTTCAGTACACATTGTAGTAAGTCTGAATTGATGTATTTTATAAATTATTTTAAGCCAAAGAAAATTGTAGGGTTCCCTAATAAATTTGATAAAGTGGATAAATGTGATGATGTAGTTTTACCGAAAAAAGCTAAATTTGGTGATGGGAAGTTAGATAAAAAAGTTTTAAGAGAGATATTTGATATTTAGGATGAAATGCAAAACTATATTTCCAGTATTATCATACCGCGATTAGAATGGGATTTGGGATTCGAAAGTACTGTTTTCATCACACTTGCTGTGTAAGCGCGCCATTGCTTGCATGCGTAGCAGAAAAGTGAAATTCCCTAGGGAGTAATAGAAATGTTAGTACGTCATTTAATAATATTTCGTCTTAAAACTTATTTTTTTGTCGGCAAGTGTGATGAAAAACATTGTATGCATCACGGTCGGTAAATGGAATACTGACTCGAGTCATTAAAAACACTCTCGTTAGTAATGCCGTACTTACCTCCCTTGATGCACTCTAGGATATATTTATAGTTTAAGTGCAGAGACTTACAGACAACAGAATAATTAATCACTCACTACATCTATTAAACAACTCTTTTCTTGGTTAAAGTTGTGTCATTTGTTGTGTCAACAGTACTTTCGAATCCCCTTCTGATACAGGTTTGATAATAGGTTGTGGATTTTATACATTAGTGCGAGAAGTCGTTCATTTGTTGCCAGGGAAACTTGGGAGGGTTATCTAAACCTACTGAAAACGTCGCACGATACACTTGTATCGGTATTGTACTATTTTTTTAGTACAGAATGTACAGATGGTGCCTTTTTTAGGCTCTAGTGCGAGAAGTCTGTCATTTTACGTCAGGTTCAAAACTTCGGAGGGCCATCTGCACTAAAAACGTCGTACGAGAGACGTGCAAAAACGAAATTCGTTTTCGAATTTCACGTTTTTCGCACTTGTGTCGTAATGTACTATTTTAAGGCCACACCTAGATCAAAACAGTAGTAACTCAATTTTTTTATATTTTTAGCTAAGGGTATAATATTCGTGATCTACAAAGTTCGTAGATCTCAAATATACCCTTAACTAAAATATATATATATATAAGGTCCTAATTTATTAGATGCAGATATTTTTACAGCTGATAGTACTCGGTCTCTGGAGTATATTAAACCGTGAAACATTATAGCTTTTACGATGTTTTTTTGGAGAAAACAGAAAAACAAATTTCCTACGTAAAAACACCCTGTTTATGTGATTATTAAATGAAAACTCATTGAACAGATTCTAGTGCCTCTTTTACGTACGACTTAACTGGAACTGGGGGCCGATTTTTGAATTTCTATCGCACGAATTCAAATTCCCGTTCGAATTCAAATTCGAATGACAAAATTTTTCACGACTATTTTCGAATGAAGCCAATATACCCTATTTTTGAAAGTCGCACTCGAAAAGCTAGAGATTGATTGTCGATATCTTTGCGACACGTTGCACGCAGAAAGTCGATATTTACCGGTTTTTTAAATTTAATGTAATAAAGCTAAATTATGGCACACTGACGTCGGAATTTATATTCCAGCTAAAAATAATAATGAATTATAACATATTAAACATTATTTAACGGTTTTTATTATAAAAAAAACATGTACCGCTAGTGAATCGGAACGTAAATCTACGATCAATGTTATTATAATCTATGGTGCACACAAACAAACATCAACAGAGGCGCTACCGCGAACCACGAACGAAGTCACAGAACAAAAAATAACGTAGAAGCGGCTTATACCCCGATTCTCGAGAGAACCGATGTCGCCACACTCACACTGGCGCAAACATGCACACAGAAGTATCTGAAAGCTTATTGGTTATAAAATCTTATACAAAAATAAACTTTATTTCGAATGCGACAAAAGCAAAATTATACTACTCGTTTTATTACTTACGACGTTTCGCTTGCTACTACTAACTTGCAAAGAGAGTGTTGCCATCTAGCGTCGAGTAGCATAAGTCTGTTTATAACTAAAACTCAATAGTTCAGCAACTCCCCAATAGATGGCGAATCCTTGTTCTCTCTCCCACATACATGGCATTTCCCAAGAGTAAAAGAGATAGGCTGCTTTTTGCACGTTATGGCTAACGAGCGTCATAGTGCTGTGCAAGAGTCGGTATTATATCGATAAAATATATATAATTATATATATATGAAGTAATAGTACATTGGGCGTCTAGGGAGGTAATTACGATATTACTAACTAGAGTGTTAGATTTTAATGACTCGAGTTAGTATTCCGCTTACCGACCGTGATGCATACAATGTTTTTCATCACACTTCTAAGCAAAAAAAAAATGTTTTAAGACAAAATATTGTTAAATGACGTACCAACTTTTCTATAACTCCCTAGGGAATACTCCCGCGATGCATGCAAGCAATGGGGCGCTTACAAAGCAAGTGTGATGAAAAAGTACATTTCTTCGATTTGCTTTGGTTTTCATCATCATCATCATCATCATATCAGCCGTAAGACATCCACTGCTGAACATAGGCCTCCCCCAAAGATTGCCACAATGACCGGTCCTGCGCCACCCGCATCCAGCGGACTCCTGCGACCTTCACTAGGTCATCAGTCCACCTTGTGGGGGGCCTACCCACGCTACGCCTTCCAGTACGTGGCCGCCGCTCAAGAACCTTCCCGCCCCAACGGCCATCGGTTCTACGCGCAATGTGCCCCGCCCACAGCCACTTCAGTTTAGCGATTCGGAGAGCTATTTCGGTTACTTTGGTTCTGCTGCGGATGGTCTCATTTTTAATCCGATCACGCAGAGAGACTCCTAGCATAGCCCTCTCCATTGCCCTTTGGGTGACTTTGAGCCTTCTTATGAGGCCCATTGTAAGCGACCACGTTTCAGTACCGTATATCATCACTGGCAACACACACTGATCAAAGACTTTCGTCTTCAAACACTGCGGAATATTGGACGAAAATATGTGTCGTAGCTTCCCGAACGCCGTCCAACCGAGTCGGATTCGACGATTGACCTCTTTCTCGAAGTTGGACCTACCTAACTGGATAGTTTGTCCTAGGTATATATCATCATCATCATCATCATCAGCCTATGTTAGTCCACTGCTGGACGTAGGCCTCTCCTATTAACTATGCGTATAGACGCATTAGGAGGTATATATATTCGTCTACAATTTCGAGTGTAAAGTCTCCGATTATTACGGGAGTTGGTGCTACACGTGAATTTGACATGATTTTAGTCTTATCCATGTTCATCCTAAGACCAACTCGCTCGGAGGCTTTACTGAGGTCAACGAGCGTAGTACTTAAGTCCTCCAAGGTCTCAGCCAAGACTACTATATCTTTGGTTCTCTACTTTGGTTTTTACGGAACTTATATTTACCCAGGGTGTAACTAAAATTAATGGTGCTTCTTTTAATGTCAAAGTGATTACTTTGACATTAAAGGTAAGTAAGTAATCACTTTGACATTGAAAGGAGCACTTTTAAATTATATAATTTTAGATAGCGGAGCATTTTTAAATAAAACAAATATAATACTAATATACTATAACAAATAATTAATTCATAACCTTTTGAATAATTAAAAACAGACAGATGGACAGTCGGGCAGACAATGATAACGATAATTTTAGAACGGCACCTTAAAATTCACACCCATAATATTATAATATTAGGATATGCTCATGCTCACAGTAAGTAAGGCTGAGATGATGATGATGACGATGACATTCGGGCGGAAATGGTGAAACTATGATTTGGCAACGAAACCTTAATATCTACAATATTATAATATTATGATAAGCAGACCTACACTCAGCAGCTAGCAGCAAAAGGCTGAGATGATGATGATGATGATGAAGATGACAGTCGGGCAGACATGGCGAAACTATAATTTCACAATAGAACCTTAACATTCACAATATTATAACATGAGGATGTGGGGATCTATACTAAGCAGTAGGTAAGGTAGTAGTCTTAGGGTGATGATGATAATGACGACAATGACAGTCGGGTGGACATAGCAAAACTATGATTTGGCAACGAAACCCTAATATCCACAATATTATAATTGGATGACATGCAGGCCTACGCTCAGCAGCTGGCAGCAAAAGGTTGAGATGATGATGATGATGACGATGACAGTCGGGCGGACATGGCGAAACTATGATTTGGCCACGAAACCTTAATATCCACAATATTATAATATGATGATACGTAGGCCTACGCTCAGCAGCTGGCAGCAAAAGGTTGAGATGATGATGATGATGATGACGATGACAGTCGGAAACCCGATTAAATAAATAAAGATTATAGAGAACATGTTTAAATTTTTTTCACTTAATCGGCTCAAAACAACTAATGTAGGTATATCAACGAAATAAAATATCGATATCGATACCTTTTTGGACCCTTTCCTCGCATTGGCCGCTACTCAGCCTATCGTTCCGAAATTCTAGAAATTTCCATAGTTTCATGCCAAATAAAAAACGACCTTATTATTGGCATATAAAGTTGTTTCTTATTTAGTGTAGTACAAACATCTTGCGGAAGACGAAATATTTTAGAAAATATTAAAATATTAACAAATTAAGAATTTCCGGTGGTATGAAATACCTTCATTGGTGAGGTTTGACTTCTGGCTGTTACTTTTACATCCCAAAACGGCACAAAAAGGCATATTTGCACATTCTTTTTCGGATTTATTCGAAAACGATCTCACGTGAGCGCGCTTAGAGAACTGACGGCCTACTGTGGTTAACTTTTGTGCAGGTAAGCCTTACGCTGCTTACTATTGCCACACGCACTGCGCTTACATTACGCTTCTACTGTTTTTTCTGTTTTGTGAACGAAGTGTTGCCTATATCACACTTACGTACGAATTCACAAGTGCGAGAGAGAGCCAACACTTTGTTCGTGGTTCGCGGTAGGGTCTCAGTTGACAGACTTGACACTGACACTTTATTGGAGTATCTACGTACTTATCCAATTTCTATCAATAGAATTGAATACGAATGGTCAACCGCAGTCGTTTTTGAACTTTCTATCACTCGAATCTCAAAAATAGCATTTCATCGTTTTTATTCATTTTCGAATGAAAGAGTCGAGCGTTCGAATCTCAAAAATCGCCCCCCTGGTCACTTCTCGTCGATAAATTAAATACTCGATTGTCAATGTCATGTTATTTTCCGTTGGATTGTGTCGTTTGATGACATGACAGACAGTGTTATTGTGACATGTGATATTTGATGCACACATGATGATTTTTTTTAGACGAAATTATAACTTTTTTTGTTTTGTTAGGAAAATGAAATCAAAAAAATTACATGAAAAGATTTCTTAATTTATATTTAAAGTCAATTATTTTAATGTAAAGTATCATGTGTTAAAATATCTGCAAATAAGGACCTTATATATATTGAGTTAGTACTGTTTTGATCTATGTGTGCGGCTTGTGCGAAGTGTTTGTTTGTTATGTTTTGAAAAGTGAAAATGTGATACTTAATATAAGCTAGTTAGTATTAATAAATAATTGAGTTCAAGGCATATCTGACGCGATTTATTAAGTTGCATTCAGACCAAACGGACAGTTATATAATTATGTTATTTTTTTAATGAATTCTTAATTCTACTGCAAGCGACGTTGTTGTTTATACTGATCTGATGTATTCTAGTTTTATAACGATTGGTGTATTAATAAAATACTAAACATTATTGAAGTTAGTTTATTTTGTCTACATCCAATATTATTAGTAGATTTTTTTCTCTCTCTTGATAATGTCAGACGATTCGAAAATGCTTATTATAATACTTGAATAATGAATAGTTTGACTTTGACTTGATTAAATTCCTTCCTTATTTCAATGGCCTAAGGGCTTGTCCATTAATCACGTCATACTGTATAGGGGAGGGAGGGTCAAGAAAAAAATCATCAATGGGGGGGGTGTGTCATCGGACAAATCACGTGTAATTTTTTGGTTGGCCAAAATCGTATGACATGATTAATGGACAAGCTCTAAGTGAAATTGTGCACATATATCTATGTCCTTGACTGTAAGCCGTTATATAAGTATTATTTGTCCCTTTCGCCCTTATAAATATTTTGATAAGAGCAAAAGGAACTAACAATACTTAGCGGCTTGCTAAGTTAAGTGACGTTTAAGAATAATGGTGTAAGTATCTAGATTACACGTATACAGGGTGAAACATGAGTCGTGAACAGTAATACGTTTTTCTAACTCTATAAACAACTAACAATTAAATGCCCCACAAGTTACTTAAAAATTGACAAATTATTTTTTTTGAATTTTTTGAATTTTATGTTTTTGCATTTTTTGGCTTTAGGATGTCTAAAAGGATTTTTAAGACAAATTAATGGTATAAATTAAATTACCTGTTCAAATTTTGAAGTAATTAATAACGGCAATTTTGTTATTTTTGTAAATTATTGTATTAATATTTTTGTAAAAGCTATTGAATACGTTAAATGTATTTATTTCATTTAACGTATTCAATAGCTTAAAATAAATAGCCATTATAATTTCTGAAAACACCTTAAAAATTTGAAAAAGCCACTATAAAAAAAAACATGACCATTTCTAAGGGATCATCCATTAATTACGTCACACCTCAAGGGGGAGGGAGGGGGTCTACAATATGTGACATATCGTGACGGGGGGGAGGGTGGAGTTCTATGTTTGTGACGTCACAATCCTCACATACGTGAACACATGAACATAAAAGAATAGAAAGTCTAAAATCCTTGGACGGAGGAAGAATAGGTACGTTAATTTTTCGAATGCTTTTAAGCAATTCTTATAAAAAGTTACTTAAAAAGTGATGTTGTCATTTTTACCTTCTTAAACAAAAATCTACATGTGACGTCACACTAAGGGGGGCGGGTGTAGTTAATTATGACGAAGTGTGACAAGGGGGGAGGGAGGGGTCAAAAAATCATAAAATTGGTGTGACGTAATTAATGGAGGATCCCTAAGTAACTTGTAGGGCATTCAATTGTTAGTTGTTTATAGAGTTAGAAATACGTATTACTGTTCACGGCTCATGTTTCACCCTGTATATGTACATTATAAATTATCACTTAGTGCCGACGACACAAGCTAGCAAGATGCAAAGAGACAGAAGATGTGAGCATATACAGGGTGGCCAAAAAATAAGTGCATTCCCGTTGCTTGTGACTTTTGAAATTTCGAAACTCAGAAAAGGCCCCTTGGAAGTTGTTGGAAGTTTCAAAGGGGTAGGTTAGGTCAAAATTCTTTTCGTTGTCTTATTTTGTGTCCCTAAAAAACGTGATTGTTCCTGAAAAACGTGGTTTATGTGAGACGATGTTTTGTTTTCAATTTCTTATGTAAAGATTAAAATCTGGCGTGAAAAGAAATACAAGAGCATCGGATTTTTTAATTTACTTAATCGAAACAGTAACTAAAAGCGTGACAGCGTGGTGAAACAAGACGACGAAAAGAATTTTGACCCAGTTAACATTTAGAAATTTCATAAAATAGTACGAGGTCCCACTACTATAGTACATTTCCTAACTAGTGCGGGAAAACTTTTTTTCGGCGAAGGTGAAAGTTGGAACCCGAGTGAAATGAGGGCGACAATCACCCGAGTTAAAAAAAAAAGTTTTTGCACGTGTAAGGGACGATTTTTTTCATAACAAAAATGCGTCAAAAAGAGTAATTACCGCGTGCGCAAAGTTCGTTTTTGCGCACCAGTTAGGAAAAATACGATTTAGTACATACTACCACTATTACTCAAATCTGAACTAATTTTGTAGCAGACGGGTGTAGTCACAGATTGAGGAGAGTGAAATAAGAACCAGAATAGGATGTTTTGTTGCAAATTGCTTGAGCGCATCATCATCACCAAAATCATTTTTCTCTCTCGCCATGCCCATGGCAAATCTCCCTTCAACAGCCTCTCATCACCGTCCCCAAATGACGGTGCAACGACCGTCCCACCCTTGTGGGATGCGACCCGGCCACAGCTGCAGTAGCGGAAACGCAGGAGCGGGAGCAGCCACACATACTCCAGGAGGAGTATCGTTTGTATATTCAGTTCAATTGCTTGAGTGCATGGACATGCGTTTGTCGCTCGGTGGCTATAAGGCAACTGAAAACTAGTTCGACCGATAGGCGATGCATACATACGCATGCATTCGCGCATACGTTTATTGTATTCATCGAAAACAACGGCGGTAAGTACCTTCATAGTATTTTTATAAAATTGTACCGAAATTTAAACTAATTTATAATTTTTTTATGTGTCTGCTTTATTTACTTTTTAGGTCCAGATACTCGCGTCGTCTACAACTTTCCAAAAAAAGCTTATTTTGCATGCTAAAACCTGACTGTCAGCGGGAACACACTTATTTTTTGGCTACCCTGTATATGTCACTCTAGAGTCTATAGAACTATGTCACAATAACAAGTAGATAAGTAAAAGATGTCTTGCAATCTATTTTTAACCGACTTCAAAAAGGAGGAGGTTAACAATTCGTCGAAATCTTTTTTTTTTTTTTTATGTATGTTCCCCGATTACTCGAAGACGCGTGGACCGATTTGAAAAATTCTTTTTTTGTTTGAAAGGGTATACCTTCTAGTTGGTCCCATTGTCACCGAATTCTGATCTGATGATGGGATCCTGGAGAAATCGAGGGAACTCTTCAAATGTTGTAGGCACACATGACATTTTTCATTTCTTTTCGAAGACTAATCAAGTATTTGCGTCTAGTCATGAACATTTTAAGTTGGTGATCTGATGATGGAAGGTACAACTCCTTAGCAATTAGGAGTTGGGGGATAATTCTTTAAGTATAACATATTTCATGTATTTTGGAAGCTATTCGCGTATTTGCGTTTAGGTGGTCATCCTTTCATGTCGGTGAGCTGATGATGGAAGGTACAACTCCTTAGAGATTAGGAGTTGGGGGATAATTCTTTAAATATAACATAGTTCATATATTTTGGAAGCTATTTGAGTATTTGCCTTTAGGTGGTCATAGTCTCATGTTGGTGAGCTGATGACGAAAGGTATAACTCCTTAACGATTAAGTAATTCTTTGAATGTAACAACTGTCATACATTTTTGAGATCTATTCAAGTTTTTGCTTAGTAGTTATGACATGTTGGTTAGCGGTTAGTGATTCTTTAAATAATATAGGCATGCTAAGGCTTGGAAGCTATTTGAATATTTGCATTTAGGTGGTCATCCTTTCATGTTGGTGAGCTGATGATGAAAGGTACAACTCCTTAGAGATTAGGAGTTGGGGGACAATTCTTTAAATATAACATATTTCATGTATTTTGGAAGCTATTCGAGTATTTGCGTTTAGGTGGTCATCCTTTCATGTCGGTGAGCTGATGATGGAAGGTACAACTCCTTAGAGATTAGGAGTTGGGGGATAATTCTTTAAATATAACATAGTTCATATATTTTGGAAGCTATTTGAGTATTTGCCTTTAGGTGGTCATAGTCTCATATTGGTGAGCTGATGACGAAAGGTATAACTCCTTAACGATTAAGTGATTCTTTGAATGTAACAACTGACATACATTTTCGAGATCTATTCAAGTTTTTGCTTCGTAGTTATGACATGTTGGCATGCTAAGGCTGTTACCTATAATCTTTGAAATTATTCATACCTACTGATGATACACTGTATATCTCCTCGATAATGGGATAATTCTTTGAATATTTAAGTTATCCAGTTCAGGTTTTCTGGCCTATTACAGTGCAGTGCATACTAAATAACGATTTTACACTACTAAAAAGCGTAAAATAAAATATTTTAAAATAAAAATAAAACCGCCTTCAAAAATTCGCCCGAACTAAAAGGTAAAAAATAATTTTATTTCCTACTTCTTAGGATTTCCTACCCAAACCTTTAAACCTAGGTATCCTACAGGTATCCTACAGATTTCTTAGAAGTCGGTGCCAAGCCAAATATGTTCACTTCGCGAGTATATGACCGTATTTGATAGATTTTTGTCTATAGTCAAGTCATAGAACTTACTGTCACACCGGTTATGCTTTAATCAAAATGACTGAGGTAGATCATTCTGTTGATAATAACATAATCGGACTGACAGTAAGTTACAAAGCTCTATCTAATACGAGTATATACCTATGAACGTATTTGGCTTGGCACCGACTTCTAAGAAATCTGTAGGATACCTGTAGGATACCTAGGTTTAAAGGTTTGGGTAGGAAATCCTAAGAAGTAGGAAATAAAATTATTTTTTACCTTTTAGTTCGGGCGAATTTTTGAAGGCGGTTTTATTTTTATTTTAAAATATTTTATATAGCGACCGTTTGATATCGTTCTCGGGTAGCCTAGGGCCTGATAGCTTTAGTCCTTAGCTTCATTTTATATTATAATATAACAGTCAAATTAGAACTGTCAAAAGTTGGACATCAAAAATCCCATGGTTTTGCTTGAACGTGTTCGGTCGCTTTTTCCAGAAATAAACTAACAATTTGTATGAACTGGAAGAAATTGACAAAAATATGACGCAGGGTTGGTAAACAACAGAGATCAGAACACAGATTAAAACATTTTTTTTAATAAATTGTGACTCGATTTTATTGAAAATACAGCCATCTTGCGGACATTATTGTCAACTGTTACTGCGGTGCCGTCCTTACGCAATGCAATAAACCATGTAAAGATGGCGTAACTAGGTGTAGTGAACATTCATAATAAAAAAAAACCGGCAAAGAGCGTATCGTGCCATGCTCAGTGTAGGGTTCCGTAGTTATTCAATAACGGCTGGGCCGATTATGTTCGAAATAGTTTTATTTTAAAGTATGTATAAGCCCACTATTCATGTTTTTTTTCATATTTTTTGGACCTACGGATCAAAAGAGGGGGGACACAATTTTTTTTTCTTCTGGAGCGATTATCTCCGAAAATATTGACTTTAGAAAAAAACTTTATTATATGACCCTTATTCTTTTTAAGAGACCTATTTAATGATACACACTACGATTACATGAAATTTATTTATTTATTTAATACATCTATAACTAACAGCTGACAAGCCAAAGCGTTACAGATGGTAAGATAAAAAACACTAAGCAATATTAAATTGATCAGTACCTACAAGAAGCTTATGTTAAAAATAACATACATAATTATCACATTTATGTTACTGTTTCACAAAAACGCAAGAATTCTTTTTTAAGTTTGTCAAGGTTGTCCGCGAACAAATCGGAGCCTGGTGCAAAAAATAAAAATTTATTAAGCAGAATACGGGAGCGAACAATAAATCATCCTCACTTCACTAGTTGGGGAGGTACCCGAAAATAGTTATTTGTTATACAAGGGTGCAAAGTTGTATTTTACCCGCGAGTATGAAATTGAAACACGAGCAAGCAAAAGGATTCTATAGCTGAACCACGAGCGAAGCGAGCGGTTCTAAAATAGAATCCTAAGCGCAGCGAGTGTTTTAACATACGAGAAGTAAAATACATTTTCACCACACTGCTCGGAAACACGCTGTTTGTCCTTCAATTTCAGAGCGCAAAACTGTGTTTTAATCTCTAGAGGTTAAAGTAATTTTTTTTTAATCTTCTGGGCTTCTTGAACTAGACAGTACGTTCGAAAACTCAATAGTTTCAAACAGATTTATACACATGAACCTTTCATAATATTATATTCAATATGCTAAAATCATACCACATTTTGTTGTAAAAGGCTTTTAATTAAAAGTTCTAAAAATACGACAAATAAAAACAATAGGAAAATAAAAGTGTTGACACTATGCAAATTTCAGAACGCATCCGAATATTTTTTTCTTTTAAAATCTAAACGAGTTCGGTCGTGTTTTGTTTTCTTTCACTCTTAATTTCCAAGTTTTGGGGTAATTGCGAGATGCGAAACTGGTATAATTCCGAAAATCACAGAAAAATCGCCAATAACTACATGAGTCTCATTTTGGAATTATCCTGATTTTTTAAGCATTGCCACGCCAAGACAAACATTTGAGGTTATTGTTTTATTAAGTATTTGTTGATTTGTTTATTTTTTGGAAGTTGAGGACTTGCAAATAAATACGTTCTAATTTGTTACATTTGAGTTTTATTTCCTTTAAATAGCTCTCCGAATCGCTAAACTGAAGTGGCAGTGGGCGGGGCACATTGCGCGTAGAACCGATGGCCGTTGGGGCGGGAAGGTTCTTGAGTGGCGGCCACGTACCGGAAGGCGTAGCGTGGGTAGGCCCCCCACAAGGTGGACCGATGACCTGGTGAAGGTCGCAGGAGTCCGCTGGATGCGGGTGGCGCAGGACCGGTCATTGTGGCAATCTTTGGGGGAGGCCTATGTTCAGCAGTGGACGTCTTTCGGCTGATATGATGATGATGATGATGATGATGATGATGATGAGTTTTATTTCACATGTTTCCTCGCTTTAGTGTGGTGAAAAATGTTGTGTTTCACTCGACAGCAAAGCTTGTTCAACTCTCGTGCCTTAAAACCCTCGCATCGCCAAGATTCCATTTTATGAAAATTCTGGAATCTTTCGCTTGCTCGGGTTTCAATATTTGCACGAGAGTTAAACAATCACTTTGCTCCCTAGTAAAACAAATAACTATTGCACCCGTGTGTAACACAAAACTTTTCCCCTCACTATAGCGAGGAAACTCAAAAAAGGTAATTATTTGTTCACATTACAATCATCATCAGGTTAGTGATAATATTTTCTAAATGCATCATGTATTTAATGCAAGATTTTGTCGCAGTAAACTTAGCACGAAAAAGTAAACGCAGCACGGTTTTAAGATATTCCTGTATTTGCACATCAACGCCAATGCATTATTAAATCATTCTCATTCATTATTTTTACAAAATTATAATTATCACACACCAGGCGTCTATAAGATTGATTGTAGCTGTGGTAGTTCCTATATTGGGGAAACCAAACGCACCATAGCGGAAAGGGTCAAGGAACATATCACGGCTGTTAAAAAGCGTCAAACGAATAAGTCTGCTGTGGCCGAGCATTTGTTGGAGTCCGGACCTAACCACTGGATTGAGCTCCATAACCCGAAAGTCCTCTCAACCGAGCGTATACATCATAGCCGAAAAGTACGTGAAGCTATTGAAATTAAGAAACATCGGAATTTTAATCAAAATGAGGGGCAAGGAATCTCGTCCGCATGGAATCCCGTGATTTGCAAATGTAAGCGTGGTGAAACATCCATTTTAAAGCCTTTGGATGTTGTGAGTGTTGTGTGTAGACCTAGTGACAACCCCAAAGAGTATTGTAATATAATATGAATGTAATATAATATGCTGCGACCACGGGTGTAACGTCATGCCCGAAACGTCAGGATATAATTAAACGTAAGTTTACGCGATTAAGACCCGTTTGTCTTTAAAATATGATATTATGTAAAGGTTTGTATTTTACACTAAATTCTCAAACAAATCATTTAATTATCATTAATATGGAACGATTTCCATGAGCATTTTACGTTTTGTTATTCCAAAACCAAGGTCATTACTTTGCCACACAAGTGAATAATATGCGTTTTTACACGTTCGTATTAAAGGATAAACGAGCGCTTTACGAGCTAGTTAGGGAATAATAATGATTTTTCTAGTTTTTATTGTACCACTTTGTTGGTATAATATACCAACACACAGGTACAGGTATACATACCTGTACCAAATTCCATACTCGTCATTCTAATGTGTAAAAATTAACGTCTACAACAAACAACATAGTAGAGGTCCAAATGGAAAAAATTGTGCGCTGTGAGTTACAGTTTTGTAATTTTTACCAGAGCTAGAGGGTGTAAAAATAAATATTTTTAGATGTGGAGGGAAAACAAATTCCCCCCCTGAACGAGAGGGGAGGGGGGTGAATGTGCAAACGGAAGGGTTATGTTTAAAAATTGTTTGTCTAATATTTAGGCCTACTATTCATTGTTTGGTATCATTTTCATATAAAACAGACACGGGGAATTCATTTTTGATAATAAACATGAGGATTTTCATATATAAAAAAATAATTATTGGTATAAAGGTAAAATAATCACCGTTTTTATTTTGATTGTTGCGTTATATAAGTATTACCAAATAAATACATGAAAATAAAAAAAATACTACAAGATAGCATATTTATTGTAGTTTTTAAAAATATATACTTTTTGGAACTTTCCATGAAAAAATAAGTTGTAAAAAAATTGCACCTGTCGCGTACCTCGAATAAAAAAGGGACGTTGCTTTGACTTATTGTTGACAGTACGTTTCTACTGCGGGAATTTAGCGATTTTGCGTAAACAAAATACTCCATAATGTCTGTTAGGGCAAATTGCATCAACCTGGGTTAACCAAGCACCCCGGGTTAAACGTTGATTTCCCACGGAATTTGATAATTGATAAGTTTCTTATGAAGTAAGTGACTGACCCGGCACTATACAGAGAATATCCGAGACATCAGCCTATGTGATATTAGAATGGCTCTTGAACAGCTCAAAAATAACAGGGCGTCTGGGGAAATTCCGTTTTCCCCAGACGCCCTGTTATTTTTGAGCTGTTCAACTCCGGAAGGGAGAACGCCTTAGGCATGGAACAGAAGAGTGGTGGTACTGTTCTTGAAAAAAGGTGACAACGCCTTATTGGAGAACTACCGATCCATCTCACTTCCGAGCCATGTTTATAAGATGTTTTCAAGAGTCATTACGAATCGTCTTGTACGCAGGCTTGATGACTTCCAGCCTACCGAACAAGCCGGTTTCCGAATTGGCGTTTCGTAAATGTTATACAGAAGACCGAGGAATAGGTATAACCTGCCCCTCTGTTTAGCGTTTAGCGTTTGTGGACTACGATAAGGGGGGTTTACATGACGTACTAATGCGGTTTAATTTAGGTCGAGAGAAAGGGACAACGCTATACGAGTCGTGTATCACTGCCCCTTTCCCAGAACCTAAACTGAATCGCATTAGTACGTCATGGTAACCCCCAAGGCCTTCGATTTGATCGAAACTCTGGGCGTACTGCAGTCTCTTTAACGATACCAAGTAGACTACCGCTATTTCGAAATGTTGAGGTGTTTGTACGAAAGCGCCACTATTTCAATCCGTCTCCAAGACCAGAGCTTGAAGCATATTATACTGCAGCGGGGAGTCAGGCAAGGAGGTGTCATCTCCCCTAATCTGTTTACCGCTGCGCTGGAAGATGTCTTTAAGACTGGACTGGAAAAGGTGAGTATCAACATAAACAGCGAGTACCTCACTCACCTTGGATTCGCTGATGATACGGTGATCTTGGCTGAGACCTTGGAAGATTTCAGTACGATGCTCGCTGACCTTAGTAGCGCCTTCGAGCGAGTTCGTCTTAGGATGAACATGGATAAGACGAAAACTCCCGTTACAATCGGATACTAAACTCGAAGGTGTAGACGACTATAATATACCTAGGACAAGCTACCCAGTTAGGTAGGTCCAACTTTGAGTAAGAGGTCAATAATCGAATCCGACTAGGTTGGGCAGCGTTTGGGAAGCTACGACATCTTTACGTCCAATATTCCGCAGTTCTTGAAGACAAAAGTATTTGATCAGTGTGGCAACACACACTGATCAAAGATTTAAAAGAGTGATGACATACGGTATAGAAACGTTGTCGCTTAGAATGGGCCTCATAAGAAAGCTTAAAGTCACCTACAGGGCAATGGAGAGGGCTATGGTGGGAGTCTCTCTGCGAGGTCGTATTAGAAATGAGACGATTCGCAGCAGACCCAAAGTATAGCTCCATAGCTCTCCGAATCACTAAACTAAAGTGGCAGTGGGTGGGGCACATTGCACGTAGAACCGATGGCCAATGCGGCGGCCTCACAGGTGGAAGGCACAGCGTGGGTAGGCCCCCCACAAGGTAGACAGTGAAGGTCTCAGGAGTCCGCTGGATGCGAGTGGCGCAGGACCGGTCATTGTGGCAATCTTTGGGGAGCCCTATGTTCAGCAGTGGACGTCTTTCAGCTGATATGGTAATAATGATGATTTATGAAGTAAACGTTTAACAATTAATTGTCAAATTCCATATGATATAAACTTTTAACGTGGGTGAACTGGGTTAGTCTTTTAGTCCCGGTTAGTGAAAATTACCTTTATCGTCTTTGGTAATAAGATCATTACCTAATGACACTTGTAAAAATGATTACCCATTCCGATTCATATGATCAGATACTATATATCATACATGTGATCAGATAGACCAGATATATAATATACACGCGGTATAAAATAATCGACAAAATCTAAAATTTGAATCTGATCAAATAAAATTCTCAATAATCTTAGGTCATTTAAAAAAAGAAGATCAGAAAATATTCAATTTACTGTCATATCAATAAATATTTACAATTGTAATATGAACAATAATATGCAAGTACAAAAATATGTATAATCTATGAGCAGTTGCCGGCACAAAAGTCTCTTTTTTGAGATTACGCGGAGGTTTTTGTATGAAAGACTACAAATGTGTATATTTTTAAAAACTGCAATAAATATGCTATCTTACACATTTTTTTAAAATTGGATAAGTTTGTTTTTTAATACTTATATGACGCTTAAATTAAAATAAAAACGGTAACTTTTTTACTTTTACTCCAAAATGTCTACATTTTTATATGAAATTGCTCATGTTTATGATATAAAATGGATTTTCCAGGTCCGTTTTACACGAAAATGATACCAAACAATGCATAGTAGGCCTTATTAATTAGTAAAACAATATTAAACGCAACCCTTCCGCATGCACATTTACCCCCCTCCCCCCACGCTCAGGGGGGGAATCGGTTTTCCCTCCACATCTAAAAACAACTATTTTGAGACCCTCTAGCTCTGGTTAAAATTACAAAACTGTAACTCGCAGCGCACAATTTTTCTCAACTTTCTATGGACCGTGACCCTTACTAACAACCGAATTATACAATAGTCATCTATAAATGCAGATTTGTTTAATCCGTTATGTTATGGTTTATCGTGTTGTCATTCAGAAAACTCTACCTGTGACCCCTTTCAGAACTGACTCGGGTCAAGCTAATACTTACTAAATGGACTCTGACTTCAGTTTCATTATTTTCAGTGAATAAACTATATAACAGGCGATTTACGACTTTATCTTGTAAGATATACGGCGTATAAATTAGTTGGCGAGCTACTGAAATAGCTTTGCAGATGACACCAATCCCCTTTTCTTGGAAGAACTGTGATTGGCTCTGTCGGGATTTGCGCGCGCAAAACTCCAATTTTGGTGCCGGTTTTTTGGCAAAATACCTTGTCCATTGACGCTTATCTCGTGGAAATATTCGTGTGGCCGCTTGGAAAGAACGCAGTGGAAAATAAGTGAATGTATACAAGGAATAAGCATGACTAGATAGAAATTCTTTCATTCGGGATGGTATTCGAAACAAGGTGCTCCGTTGCACCTTCAAATTGTATTTTTATATAAACTTTGCCTTAATATTTGTAAGAATAATATATCAAATCAAAAAGTGCTCTTAATACTTCATATTATTATTTTTATAAGTGATTTTCTGTAAGTGCTTTAAAAAAACTGCGCCTCGAAATCGGCCATTTTAAAAAACTGAACTTTTTCATGACCACGGCGTGGGGTCATACAGCCAATCGAGTAGAAATTAAAAATGGCGAATGTTGGTAAAGTGTTGGCGACAATTAAAGCTGTTATAACAAGATTGGTGTTTGCATGTCATGGTATCATAGCTATATGGCAAGTCACCGTGTTCAAGGACGACATCATTTATTGGTATCTCGCGTCACCAATTTTGCTGTTAATTTTTGAAGGTGTTTTTACGCTGACGATCAAAGAAAACCAGGAGTGGAAATGGTAAGTCTTAACGGTATATCAATGAAACTTGAGAAAATTGTCCTAGAAAGTATATTAAAATAGGTTTCACTTATCCTGTAAAAGCGTGTTTACAGTAGTTTCTATGAAAAATTTTGACCTGACCCGTATTATTTGACTGAGAGTTTAGATACGTACCTTTTACTGCAGTAAAAATTAATCAATCTCGTGATTTTGTAAAATTAAGTACATAATTAAGGGATTCGGAACAGGTACTGGGCAGTAGTTATAAAATAAATATAATACCAACTTAATAAGTACCTAATGCCCTATTACCTACATACAAAGCCGAGGTTGACGTGCATTCAGACCAAAAGAGCATTCGCTGTTCTATCCCCCGCTCTACGAAATTAACCAATCACGTTTTGTGTAACGATCGAATTTCGTAGAGTGGGAGGTTAGAATAGCGAATGTTCGCTTGGTCTGAATGCACCTCGTGGAAAGTTCGGCGTAGCTTAACTAGGTTTTTTTTTTATTTTACCCTAATACTTGATGCATCATGACATCATCAGTCTATTACAGTCCACTACTGGGCATATCCTATTACTTATGCGTATGCGTTTGCGTATAGATGCCTTAGGAGGTAATTAATGTCCATAATCACCACGCTGGGCAAGCGGCATGGTGATCGCAGTAATTTGTCCATTATGATGACCAAGGATCGGAAAAACGCCCGTCATTTTGAAAACATAACTCTGTTATGTGTGTGTGTGTGTGACCAAGGAACTAATATTTGTGATAAATAAATACACAAATAATGCCCTCACAGGGATTCGAACCCGGAACCTCCAGCTTCGTAGGCAGGGTCACTACCAACTAGGCTACGGAGGCTGACATATAATCAAAACTTAATAACGCACGTGTACCTACCTATTAAGCTTCTGCACCGTTATTCGAAACCTACATTAATATTTGAGAGAGGCAATCTTGTTTACTATGACGTGACGGTTGCTGATTTGACTATACTCTACTCTTTTTACCCCCTTTATCAGTTTCCCGTTTGTGCCACCAGGGTACCAGGGTAGGGATGCCCGCTCCCTCGTCATTGGTGTCTCGTTTACCGAGACGTACGGTTCAGTCACAAATTCCTGGAATTTGTAAGTGAAATATATTTTAAAATCTTAACGGTTTTACCGTTCGAATATAAAAATTTGTTACTAATCTTATTTTATTTTGCAGAGTTTTTGCAAAATAATGACGGACATATCTAGTGCATCAAGCACTAGCTCATCGTCCGATTCAAGACTATACCTACTCCGGCATGGGAGCCGAAGGCGGCGTAACGATGCCATAGAAGGTTAGCGGTATCCAGATCTGTATTAGTGACATGTTGCAATCCATGAGTAATGTACCTTTCTCAGGCAAATAAGAAGATGAATTAGAGGGCAACTTGAGCAGCGAGATACTCGTATATACAAGGCTGAAGAAATTTGAACCCACTGTTCTTAAAGAAAATGGTTTGACACTAAAGTTGCATTTAAAGATGTTTTAGAAGAACCGTCCGTTCCAAAATACTCGCCCGCTCATGTTGACCTTATAATCTCTGTTCAACATTTTGATTCCGAAAACTGGACAAGCGTCCGATATTCAGAGGTACATAAGCTTTGCTGCTCCCAACCGGCCTTTGTAGGCCGAGACAAATGACTAATTAAAGAATTTATGTTTTTGACGCATTAATAGCATGGTCTCGTACTGCTGATGAGCTGTCTTTTCAGCCGTTAGAAAATAAAATCAATCTTTTTATGGAGGGTAGTTTTCATAAGATCCCTAATGATGCTTTAACGACAAACTGGTCTTAAAATAGGTACGAGTGATAATCGTGAGAGTTTAAATCAATATATCTGTAATGATTGCAACTAACATGTCGTCACCGCGCTGACCTTATCCGACAAAGACGAGATTGTATCCCCCGCTGCCTAAGTGTCAAAGAGTCCATAAGAAAGATACCCCGAGCTCACATAACTTTTACTGGAAAAACACTGTGAAATTTCCTAAACTTTTTGGCCGGTCTGACCGCCAACCCAAAATAAGCCTGCTGCGCAAGCAAGTGCTAATCTATGTCGTGATGCTCAAAAAAGGCCCACGCAGGGCATTATGACCAGTCTAACTGCTTTATGAATATGCTTAGACCTTTCTTACAAAAATTTTGGCCGGTCTGACCGCCAACCCAAAATAAGCCTGCTGCGCAAGCAAGTGCTAATGTGTATTAATGCTCACAAAAGGGCCTATGCAGGTATTTTATGACTAGTCTAACTGCTTTATGAATACACCTAGACCTTTATTACAAATACTTTTTGGCCGGTCTGACCGCCAACCCAAAATAAGCCTGCTGCGCAAGCAAGTGCTAATCTATGTAGTAATGCTCAAAAAGGGCCAACACAGGGTGTTTATGACCAATCTAACTGCTTTATGAATATGACTAGACTCGTCTTACAAAAACTTTTGGCCGGACTCACCGCCAAACCAAAATAAGCCTGCTGCGCAAGCATGTGCTAATCTGTGTAGTTATTCCTAAAAAAGGCCCACGCAGGGCATTTATGACCAGTGTAACTGCTTCATGAATATGCCTTGACCTTTCTTATAAAAACTTTGTCGCTGGTCTGAACGCCAACCCAAAAGAAGCCTGCGGCGCAAGCAAGTGCTGATCTGGGTAGTAATGCTCAAAAAGGGTACACACAGGGTATTTATGACGAGTCAAGCTGCTTTATGAATATACATCGACTTTTCTTAAAATTGCCTGCGCAAGGCAATTATAACTTTTTACCAATGGGCTGGCGCGATCCCTTTCGCCCATCCAGAATAATTGCAAATAGCCAAGGTCAGGGAAAGCCTCGCCAGCGTAGCCTGGGCCCGAGACCCCAAGGCCCCAATGCCTATAAAATCACTACCCGACTAGGTCAAAACTTCCCACGCAGGGACTTTAATCAAAAGAGGAAATTCTGACTGCAACAGTTTTCGAGCGGGTCAGTTTTTATTTTTTATTTTTGGAAAGATGAGAATCATTAAATATTCCACGCTCACTATTAAAATTGACTAAATTGTTTCGAAATTCGTTTTACCTAAGGCCCCCGATAGCATTGCCAAATGCAGGAAACAATTCAAAGAATTATTGAGACGGGCGTGCTATATATTACACTCCTAGTTTTTGTCACGCCGATGTTCCTAATCCCAAAAAGCGACTGATCTTAACGTCCAATATTCAAATCTTAATTCTATACTTACCGATCGTAAAGTTCAAGTTGGTGAAAATTTCACCGAATTTCAGGGTTCATTCAGCCCTCAGATTTGCTAGTAAAAATAGATCTGTCAAACGCCTATTTCCATCTGCCTGTCGCAGCCAGCGAGTCTGAATTTGTTTCAAAGTCTGATTTTCAACAGCTGCAGAGGACCTGCTTGCCTTAAGGTCATTTCTGACCAATTGGGTTGCCCAGACCTTTCGAGTTTTAGTTAATTTAGACTTTTTTCTCCTAGCAAATCAGAACCTCGGCCTTTATCACGAAAAGCCTTCAAAACAGTGCAAATTCTAGAACATTTGGGCTGGCAGGTCAATCATGTTAAGTCTATCCTTACCCCTCGGAGGGCCATAGAATACCTGGAAAATTGTTGGTATCCTCATGCGAACAGAAAGTACTTCCCATTAAAGAAATGCTTGGCCCTGAACATAAATGCCGTTTTTGAAGCGAAAATCCGCTTGTACAAACGAAATTCAAAGCATTGTGGGCTCCCTAAACTTTGTCCGCTTTCCAGTACTCCGTGGCCGTTTCAATCACAGAGCCCTATTAGCATTTGGTGCGAGTCCCCTTCACCAGTCCATATATTGTCGGTCCCCTATATATACTAATGGAAGCGGTGCTCGAACTATCATTGTGGATAAACAATGAAAATATAAAATGATGGGGGCAATAAGAAGATAGGACAAGAAGAGTCAAGTCTCCATTCAAATCAAAGAGAAATGCTCGCGATCCTAAATGCCCTAAAATGTTGTTGCCATTACCTAACAAACTCTTCCATGATAATACAAAGCGACGACAAGTCTGTAGTTGCCTTCCTGAGGAACGAAGGGGGAACTCTGTCATCCTCCCTAATGAATCTATGCTACAAGGTGTTTCATCTAGTAGACCAGTACAACATTAATTTACTAATTCACCAACTTCCGGTAAGTTCGATTGCGAAGCAGACCGCCTGTCTCGCCTGCCTGTCGTTTCAGAGTGAAATCTCCTTCTCCTACCCATAATAACAGTGAAAATATTCTCGAAATGGGACACGCCGGAAGTACACCTCGTGTCGGCAAGGGCGTATGAAGTGCCTAATTATGTATCACTGAACGCGGCAGATCGTCAAGCACAGTTTCACAATGCATTCAGTCGAACGTGGCGTTACCAGCTAGCCTGGATATTCCCACCACCATTCTTTATACCTCAAGTATTAGCACACGCAATGACTACAGCTCTAGGAATTTACCTGATCGTAGCCCCCCTGTGGCTGATAGTTTTTTGGAGAGCTGATCTCAAAAATCGAGCCCTTGCCCCACCATTCACAATACTTGTACTTACTCTAGATCAGGCCCTGATAGACACAGCCTCAGGTCATCCCCCGTCCCAGGCTCAGGAGTTGATGCTAGAAGCAGGATAATGTGGGGATGGACAGAAAGCATAGAAAATTGGTCCCAACAACAAAAGAATTTATTACTTCTAGCTGGCGAAAATCATCGTTAAAAACTTATAAACACCCTTTAGTATAAGTGGTGCTTATGGTCGTGTGGTCGCTCGTGGTCGTTAATGTGAATACACCCTCAGCAGCCGATTTTGCTAGATAAATAATTGACCTGCATCAAAAAGTAAGTTTGTCCTATTCGACCATTTAAGTGTACAAATCTGCGACCTTAACAGACCCTAATTTGCAGGTCAACCTAGCGTCAAATACGCTTGTAAAATATTCATGAAAAGCTATTTACAATAAAACTTCAAAAGTAAACAACGTAAAGACGTACCTATACGGGATACCGGTACCTTAGTAGAATTGCTTAAAAAAGGTGGTACTCATCAATGAAAATAGCTTTCAGGAATGTTCAAAACCTGCCTATCTTATTGTTGTTTGTTCAGGTCATAGGGTATATGACCTTAATTTACTATCTGTTAATAAAAACGATTGTATTGTATCTTATACATCAATAATATTTTGGCCAATTTCTGGGTCAAAAACTGATTGTGCCTCTTAAATTATTAACGTTATTGTAAATGTTAATAGCAGTGTTTTACCCTACAATAAAACACATATTAAGCGAAACACCTTATTCGAAACCTACATTAATATTTGAGAGAGGCAATCTTGTTTACTATGACGTGACGGTTGCTGATTTGACTATACTCTACTCTTTTTACCCCCTCTATCAGTTTCCCGTTTGTGCCACCAGGGTACCAGGGTAGGGATGCCCGCTCCCTCGTCATTGGTTCTCAAATTTAATGTTTTATTTACACGTTTTGCAATGTTTCACCAAAACAGTGATATAATAGATAGATAGATACACCACCGTCACTAAAACTTACACACAGGTGAAGTGAAGTGAAAGTGCTAAGATTTGTAGTGAGTTAGTGAAAAGTAACTGTGAGAGTGGAACATTGCATTTTAACCGCCAGGCAGGATTATAAAGTGTAGGTTTCGAATAAGGTGTTTCGCTTAATATGTGTTTTATTGTAGGGTAAAACACTGCTATTAAGCTTCTGCACCGTTATTCGAAACCTACATTAATATTTGAGACCTGTCTGTTATCGCCTGGTGGCAAGACACCAATGTGAATCACGTGAAAACAATTAGGTAACTGGTAAAGTTACAGTCACATTCGTGTGTGATAAGAATAAAAATGTTCTTTTATATTATGATATATGGATTAAAACACATAATATACAATAATACTGTTTATTGAAAAACAACTTTAGCATACAATAATACTGAAAAACAAGCTTATTTCAACTTAATCTAGGCTTGTATTAAACCTGAATACATTGTTACATATGTAATTATGTATCTACAACCGACCAAAATCATTTGTAATAATTAACTGGTGGTAAGTCAAAAATGACCCAATGTAACATTGGATTTTTCAATTATGTTGTATTGTAATTAATTATAAATAAATCAATTAAAAATGTATCTATTTTTTATTGCTTAGGTACCCTTTGCTCCTAATCTATAAGATCTTCTTACAATTATTTTTCAAATTGAATAATCAACGGGAGTAAAACATTCAGTTACAGCTAAGACGGGTGCTGATTGTCGAATTTCTCTACAGCAAACGTTAGAAAAAATGTTTTGTGAGCGTCAGTTATCGCGAGCTAAGATTTCATCCAACGGAAGGATTTGTACCAAATTTTTCGAAGCTACTGCAGGATGCACTAGCTACCCGGACTAGCTTGGATGCCCGCGTCATTGTCAGACTTACAAATGTCACCATACCAAATAATTTAAGGTCCAAGTCCATATATTTTAAGTTTTGAGTTAAATGCAAACAAATAACCGTTTTTAATTCAATAAATTAATAGGGTTTCCTGATTTTGAGTTAAATTCTAGCCTGAATGTATTTAATTCATAATTCATTTATTGTATATAATCCTGTGTTACACCAGGTCTTATTGTATAATAATAGTATAGTTCACATGAACCCTGTTTGGGTATTGGTAATTTTACACATTTAACTAAAACTATACATAACTAAAATTAGATTCTTGCAACGTGCTCTTTTAATGTACTTAACAGAACGTAGTAAATTAAGTATTAACATTTACAATAACGTTAATAATTTAAGAGGCACAATCAGTTTTTGACCCAGAAATTGGCCAAAATATTATTGATGTATAAGATACAATACAATCGTTTTTATTAACAGATAGTAAATTAAGGTCATATACCCTATGACCTGAACAAACAACAATAAGATAGGCAGGTTTTGAACATTCCTAAAAGCTATTTTCATTGATGAGTACCACCTTTTTTAAGCAATTCTACTAAGGTACCGGTATCCCGTATAGGTACGTCTTTACGTTGTTTACTTTTGAAGTTTTATTGGAAATAGCTTTTCATGAATATTTTACAAGCGTATTTGACGCTAGGTTGACCTGCAAATTAGGGTCTGTTAAGGTCGCAGATTTGTACACTTAAATGGTCGAATAGGACAAACTTACTTTTTGATGCAGGTCAATTATTTATCTAGCAAAATCGGCTGCTGAGGGTGTATTCACATTAACGACCACGAGCGACCACACGACCATAAGCACCACTTATACTAAAGGGTGTTTATAAGTTTTTAACGATGATTTTCGCCAGCTAGAAGTAATAAATTCTTTTGTTGTTGGGACCAATTTTCTATGCTTTCTGTCCATCCCCACATTATCCTGCTTCTAGCATCAACTCCTGAGCCTGGGACGGGGGATGACCTGAGGCTGTGTCTATCAGGGCCTGATCTAGAGTAAGTACAAGTATTGTGAATGGTGGGGCAAGGGCTCGATTTTTGAGATCAGCTCTCCAAAAAACTATCAGCCACAGGGGGGCTACGATCAGGTAAATTCCTAGAGCTGTAGTCATTGCGTGTGCTAATACTTGAGGTATAAAGAATGGTGGTGGGAATATCCAGGCTAGCTGGTAACGCCACGTTCGACTGAATGCATTGTGAAACTGTGCTTGACGATCTGCCGCGTTCAGTGATACATAATTAGGCACTTCATACGCCCTTGCCGACACGAGGTGTACTTCCGGCGTGTCCCATTTCGAGAATATTTTCACTGTTATTATGGGTAGGAGAAGGAGATTTCACTCTGAAACGACAGGCAGGCGAGACAGGCGGTCTGCTTCGCAATCGAACTTACCGGAAGTTGGTGAATTAGTAAATTAATGTTGTACTGGTCTACTAGATGAAACACCTTGTAGCATAGATTCATTAGGGAGGATGACAGAGTTCCCCCTTCGTTCCTCAGGAAGGCAACTACAGACTTGTCGTCGCTTTGTATTATCATGGAAGAGTTTGTTAGGTAATGGCAACAACATTTTAGGGCATTTAGGATCGCGAGCATTTCTCTTTGATTTGAATGGAGACTTGACTCTTCTTGTCCTATCTTCTTATTGCCCCCATCATTTTATATTTTCATTGTTTATCCACAATGATAGTTCGAGCACCGCTTCCATTAGTATATATAGGGGACCGACAATATATGGACTGGTGAAGGGGACTCGCACCAAATGCTAATAGGGCTCTGTGATTGAAACGGCCACGGAGTACTGGAAAGCGGACAAAGTTTAGGGAGCCCACAATGCTTTGAATTTCGTTTGTACAAGCGGATTTTCGCTTCAAAAACTGCATTTATGTTCAGGGCCAAGCATTTCTTTAATGGGAAGTACTTTCTGTTCGCATGAGGATACCAACAATTTTCCAGGTATTCTATGGCCCTCCGAGGGGTAAGGATAGACTTAACATGATTGACCTGCCAGCCCAAATGTTCTAGAATTTGCACTGTTTTGAAGGCTTTTCGTGATAAAGGCCGAGGTTCTGATTTGCTAGGAGAAAAAAGTCTAAATTAACTAAAACTCGAAAGGTCTGGGCAACCCAATTGGTTAGAAATGACCTTAAGGCAAGCAGGTCCTCTGCAGCTGTTGAAAATCAGACTTTGAAACAAATTCAGACTCGCTGGCTGCGACAGGCAGATGGAAATAGGCGTTTGACAGATCTATTTTTACTAGCAAATCTGAGGGCTGAATGAACCCTGAAATTCGGTGAAATTTTCACCAACTTGAACTTTACGATCGGTAAGTATAGAATTAAGATTTGAATATTGGACGTTAAGATCAGTCGCTTTTTGGGATTAGGAACATCGGCGTGACAAAAACTAGGAGTGTAATATATAGCACGCCCGTCTCAATAATTCTTTGAATTGTTTCCTGCATTTGGCAATGCTAACGGGGGCCTTAGGTAAAACGAATTTCGAAACGATTTAGTCAATTTTAATAGTGAGCGTGGAATATTTAATGATTCTCATCTTTCCAAAAATAAAAAATAAAAACTGACCCGCTCGAAAACTGTTGCAGTCAGAATTTCCTCTTTTGATTAAAGTCCCTGCGTGGGAAGTTTTGACCTAGTCGGGTAGTGATTTTATAGGCATTGGGGCCTTGGGGTCTCGGGCCCAGGCTACGCTGGCGAGGCTTTCCCTGACCTTGGCTATTTGCAATTATTCTGGATGGGCGAAAGGGATCGCGCCAGCCCATTGGTAAAAAGTTATAATTGCCTTGCGCAGGCAATTTTAAGAAAAGTCGATGTATATTCATAAAGCAGCTTGACTCGTCATAAATACCCTGTGTGTACCCTTTTTGAGCATTACTACCCAGATCAGCACTTGCTTGCGCCGCAGGCTTCTTTTGGGTTGGCGTTCAGACCAGCGACAAAGTTTTTATAAGAAAGGTCAAGGCATATTCATGAAGCAGTTACACTGGTCATAAATGCCCTGCGTGGGCCTTTTTTAGGAATAACTACACAGATTAGCACATGCTTGCGCAGCAGGCTTATTTTGGTTTGGCGGTGAGTCCGGCCAAAAGTTTTTGTAAGACGAGTCTAGTCATATTCATAAAGCAGTTAGATTGGTCATAAACACCCTGTGTTGGCCCTTTTTGAGCATTACTACATAGATTAGCACTTGCTTGCGCAGCAGGCTTATTTTGGGTTGGCGGTCAGACCGGCCAAAAAGTATTTGTAATAAAGGTCTAGGTGTATTCATAAAGCAGTTAGACTAGTCATAAAATACCTGCATAGGCCCTTTTGTGAGCATTAATACACATTAGCACTTGCTTGCGCAGCAGGCTTATTTTGGGTTGGCGGTCAGACCGGCCAAAATTTTTGTAAGAAAGGTCTAAGCATATTCATAAAGCAGTTAGACTGGTCATAATGCCCTGCGTGGGCCTTTTTTGAGCATCACGACATAGATTAGCACTTGCTTGCGCAGCAGGCTTATTTTGGGTTGGCGGTCAGACCGGCCAAAAAGTTTAGGAAATTTCACAGTGTTTTTCCAATAAAAGTTATGTGAGCTCGGGGTATCTTTCTTATGGACTCTTTGACACTTAGGCAGCGGGGGATACAATCTCGTCTTTGTCGGATAAGGTCAGCGCGGTGACGACATGTTAGTTGCAATCATTACAGATATATTGATTTAAACTCTCACGATTATCACTCGTACCTATTTTAAGACCAGTTTGTCGTTAAAGCATCATTAGGGATCTTATGAAAACTACCCTCCATAAAAAGATCTGATTTTATTTTCTAACGGCTGAAAAGACAGCTCATCAGCAGTACGAGACCATGCTATTAATGCGTCAAAAACATAAATTCTTTAATTAGTCATTTGTCTCGGCCTACAAAGGCCGGTTGGGAGCAGCAAAGCTTATGTACCTCTGAATATCGGACGCTTGTCCAGTTTTCGGAATCAAAATGTTGAACAGAGATTATAAGGTCAACATGAGCGGGCGAGTATTTTGGAACGGACGGTTCTTCTAAAACATCTTTAAATGCAACTTTAGTGTCAAACCATTTTCTTTAAGAACAGTGGGTTCAAATTTCTTCAGCCTTGTATATACGAGTATCTCGCTGCTCAAGTTGCCCTCTAATTCATCTTCTTATTTGCCTGAGAAAGGTACATTACTCATGGATTGCAACATGTCACTAATACAGATCTGGATACCGCTAACCTTCTATGGCATCGTTACGCCGCCTTCGGCTCCCATGCCGGAGTAGGTATAGTCTTGAATCGGACGATGAGCTAGTGCTTGATGCACTAGATATGTCCGTCATTATTTTGCAAAAACTCTGCAAAATAAAATAAGATTAGTAACAAATTTTTATATTCGAACGGTAAAACCGTTAAGATTTTAAAATATATTTCACTTACAAATTCCAGGAATTTGTGACTGAACCGTACGTCTCGGTAAACGAGACACCAATGACGAGGGAGCGGGCATCCCTACCCTGGTACCCTGGTGGCACAAACGGGAAACTGATAGAGGGGGTAAAAAGAGTAGAGTATAGTCAAATCAGCAACCGTCACGTCATAGTAAACAAGATTGCCTCTCTCAAATATTAATGTAGGTTTCGAATAACGGTGCAGAAGCTTAATACTTAATTTACTACGTTCTGTTAAGTACATTAAAAGAGCACGTTGCAAGAATCTAATTTTAGTTATGTATAGTTTTAGTTAAATGTGTAAAATTACCAATACCCAAACAGGGTTCATGTGAACTATACTATTATTATACAATAAGACCTGGTGTAACACAGGATTATATACAATAAATGAATTATGAATTAAATACATTCAGGCTAGAATTTAACTCAAAATCAGGAAACCCTATTAATTTATTGAATTAAAAACGGTTATTTGTTTGCATTTAACTCAAAACTTAAAATATATGGACTTGGACCTTAAATTATTTGGTATGGTGACATTTGTAAGTCTGACAATGACGCGGGCATCCAAGCTAGTCCGGGTAGCTAGTGCATCCTGCAGTAGCTTCGAAAAATTTGGTACAAATCCTTCCGTTGGATGAAATCTTAGCTCGCGATAACTGACGCTCACAAAACATTTTTTCTAACGTTTGCTGTAGAGAAATTCGACAATCAGCACCCGTCTTAGCTGTAACTGAATGTTTTACTCCCGTTGATTATTCAATTTGAAAAATAATTGTAAGAAGATCTTATAGATTAGGAGCAAAGGGTACCTAAGCAATAAAAAATAGATACATTTTTAATTGATTTATTTATAATTAATTACAATACAACATAATTGAAAAATCCAATGTTACATTGGGTCATTTTTGACTTACCACCAGTTAATTATTACAAATGATTTTGGTCGGTTGTAGATACATAATTACATATGTAACAATGTATTCAGGTTTAATACAAGCCTAGATTAAGTTGAAATAAGCTTGTTTTTCAGTATTATTGTATGCTAAAGTTGTTTTTCAATAAACAGTATTATTGTATATTATGTGTTTTAATCCATATATCATAATATAAAAGAACATTTTTATTCTTATCACACACGAATGTGACTGTAACTTTACCAGTTACCTAATTGTTTTCACGTGATTCACATTGGTGTCTTGCCACCAGGCGATAACAGACAGGTCTCAAATATTAATGTAGGTTTCGAATAACGGTGCAGAAGCTTAATAGCAGTGTTTTACCCTACAATAAAACACATATTAAGCGAAACACCTTATTCGAAACCTACACTTTATAATCCTGCCTGGCGGTTAAAATGCAATGTTCCACTCTCACAGTTACTTTTCACTAACTCACTACAAATCTTAGCACTTTCACTTCACTTCACCTGTGTGTAAGTTTTAGTGACGGTGGTGTATCTATCTATCTATTATATCACTGTTTTGGTGAAACATTGCAAAACGTGTAAATAAAACATTAAATTTGAGAACCAATGACGAGGGAGCGGGCATCCCTACCCTGGTACCCTGGTGGCACAAACGGGAAACTGATAGAGGGGGTAAAAAGAGTAGAGTATAGTCAAATCAGCAACCGTCACGTCATAGTAAACAAGATTGCCTCTCTCAAATATTAATGTAGGTTTCGAATAAGGTGTTTCGCTTAATATGTGTTTTATTGTAGGGTAAAACACTGCTATTTAATCACTACGCGCGACATATTACGGAGAGCCTAGGCTCTCCGTGCGGCTTTATTATCAAAGCGCGTAGTGACTAAAAACACGTGAGCTTAACCGTTTTAATTATATGTTCAGCGGGCTATTCGCGGATTGTCTAGAACGCAAAATGACTAGTTTGTTGTTTTGCCTAAACTGCAGTTTACCCAACTTGCAATCGGTCTAAATCTCAAATTGACTAAAACGCAAAATGTCTGGTTGAGTGCAAAAGTTTAATGATACAGAATGATACAGATGATCCAGATAGCGTGATTATTTCACCAATATTGATGATTCTATTTCAGATAATAAGTAGAAAATATAGTTTTTGCATACAAAGGGTTAGTAACGTCTACAGTATTTTTTCCGTGTTATCATAACTTTAAAGCGATATCGACGGAGCCCCGCTTACCTACGCGGATCTCCTATTCTGTGCAGTTTGGCCTTCGGCCATTTGCAGATACCTAACGAACCTAACCTACCTATACCTTAGTGACTGTTTGTGACTGTACTCGCAAAAACAAAATACAAAAGTAGGCAAAATGCGTTCATGTCGTTCTGCGTGTTGGGTAGTTTGCTTTCAAGTCGATCTAAGGTTTTGGCATAATGCTCGATAATCAAACTGCATTGTATGCAAAACAACACACTTGTCATTTTGCGTTCTAGACGATCCGCGAATAACCGTGTTCAGTTATCTGAATGGTCAGCGTAGCTTCAATCCCTTTAGTCGACTCTTACGACGCACCCACGGGAAAAAATGATTAACATACTTATTTAATCAATTCTTCTCGTGGGTGCGTATGAACGACCGTCACTGGCCTACCTACATTTTAGTTGCGTGATGTAATTTGGACTAATATTTATGTCCCTAATATCACATTCGTTCAGATAATGAGCAATTAGTAATTTATTGTCTGTCGTTAACGGTAGCAATTGGTGTTTAATACTGAAATGACAACTAACAATAATTAATCTTTTTAACATGCGACACCATAACAATATTTAAGTAAACATTAATTATTCGAAGAGTCTCATGTACCTACTACCTACCAGTATATCATTCGTTAGTAGAATAAAAAAGTAAACTACCTACCTAACCTGAAAACTTACATTATTCCATAATCGTGCACTTTTAGAACACAATTGTGGTGTTCTTTATTTTTATTACAAACTTAAAACCTCAAACCTTGACTTCACATACGTTTTTAGTAAGAAATATTAATAACGTGTTTCGCGATATGTGTCAAAGACAATAAATAGGTGCCGTAAAACGGGGTAAATAGGAATATGGCGGGGTAAATAGGTACGTAGAATAAACTGTCTGACAACGTCGTAAACAACAGATTTTTTTCATATGTGTTATTCTAAACTGGACTGTTTGTCCTGGGCAAACAGACTAGTTTACTCTACATTCATATTTACCCCGTCATTCCTATATACCCCTATTTATGGTAGCTAAAGTAGCTATTATAAAAAAAAAGTCGAGCCATCAAATTCGCAAGGTTGTGTCTGAATATTCACAATATGAAAACGTCTCGCCGATTCACCACCGGCATTCTCTGATTATAATGAACTAAAATAAGTCTTGCTTTCCAACCCTTCCCTGCTTCACCGATTTCACCATTGATTGCCCTTCACACAATCCCCAGTCAATAACTTAATAGTATTTCGTCCACAAACCAGATTAAACCTGATCTCTGACCAGAAAATGTTACAAAGAGACTAAAGTTCAGGATATACTAGCATACAGTCTTCCTTGACCATTATAAATCGAACCCTAGTTGCCAGAATTCTGTCTAAACTAAAGCTCAGCTTACACTGGTTGTGTAATTATTTGGAATATTTGGATGGCTTTTTTGGGTAAAAAGGCTTAAAGCACTAAGGTTGTTTGCTGAGTTACGACTCATTCAGCTGTTTTGGTGACATTTCAGGTCTTTGTCAATGGGCAGCGGGCTGTAACACGATTAAATCGAAGGTGTTAGCACCCCCATACACCTGTAAATTCTTACGTAAGTTATAGTGACGGAGCTATACTAAGGAACGTGATAGTGATATTCATCTCTCATTCCTTAGTATAGCTCCGTCCCTATAACTTTACGTTAGAACTTACAGGTGTACGGCTGGTCTTAGAACAGAATTTTAGCTGTCGATGTCACCGACATCGTTTTTTTAATAAACATTGTTTTATAGTTCCGTAGAATGAATATAAAGAAATACAGTTTAATAACTTATATAACCAAGTATTAGAGATACTTTATTCTAACGAATAATCGTTGAAACAGTTTATTAATATGCATCACCTCCATTTTTTTATATAATGTAGTTTTAAAAATAGAGGGGAGACTTACGACTTTGAGGGCTGTTATCTCGAAAACGGTTCACTTAAAGAAAAATGGATACCTACCTAATTCTTTTACAAAAAGAAACCTTTGGTCGCATAGTTTTACTAATTTAAAAGAAATGGGCTGTGACAGACGGACATGGTGAGTCTTTAATAAAGGGTTCCATTCTCTTACCAATACTTTATCCGGCCCCATTAAAACAAAAAATTGTGCTGAATTGGATAATATATTTCTTTGAACGGTTTGTTTACATTGTTCGCGACTTCTGTTAACGGCGTGTTTAGAGGGCGTAGAGTTAGGTATATGATTTATACTTAAATTTAATACATTATATCGTCAGTTGTAATATATTATGAATTAATGTAACCACCAAAATGACGAAATTGAGTAAAGTATACCGTTCGACTGCAAATTTTCTGCTCGGTGAATTTTCTGAACGGTGTACCTATATAAAATATTGACATCCACAAAAAAATGTCGAATACGCTAACAAAAACTTTGCCATTTTATTAAGTTTCTACGTTTTTTATTAACGTATGTAAAGATTTCAAAAAATCATAGACAATATTGTCTATGATTTTTTGAATTCTTTGAATCTCTTTAACGTAAGTTGAATTTGTAAGCACAAAATGGGTCCTTCCTAATGTACTCACCATATTTTTATAAATGTCAATACTGTAAGCGCCATCTGTATTGTATGGCTCACAAGCAATTTGATTTCAATTTGTGAGTTACACTAAATTACGAAATCCACTTTTGATAATTTTCATCAAATTATTAACGTAAATCCAAATTTTTTCAAAAATATTTAATGAATTTACCAGCTATTTCCGGAACTACAACTGTGGTCGCAGTTAGTTAGTAACTGTGTGTCAAATAACCCTCTCAAAAATGAAACAAACAAGATAAACATATATTCAATAGGATAATTATCTAAAAAGATACAACATACTTCATAAATGACAAATTAGTTTTTGAATCCTCCTTAAAAATCGTCATTTGGTGGTTACATTAATTCATATTACAACTGACGATATGATTTAAATCTATCACTATATTTACTACCAACTAGGCTACGAAGGCTGTCAAAAATATACCTTCTTAGCATTGATTAGGTGTGTTGTATCCGCTTCCTCTATATTGGCAGCACTAATAGCCTATGACAGCCATGCTAATGGCTGCCTCGCCGACGAAACAAGGGTAGGTACCTATACATATTACAACAATAAAATGTTTTCTGTTATGATATTACTGAACATTAAAAGACAAGAGCCACTAGAAAAGTTTAGCAACAAATAGATAAATATGTACAGTCACGTGCATTGTGCACTGCAAACATAGTTATATTAATAAAAAAACCGGCCAAGTGCGAGTCGGACTCGCGCGCAAAGGGTTCCGTACCATTATCAATTTATTATTAAAAAAATACAGTTAAATCAACCTACCACAAAAACTATAGGATATAATTTAATCAAACCAAAAATCATTGATAGAGTTTATTAATGTGCATAACATATTTTTTTTTTTAAATTTTATATCGCGTAGTTTAAAAAATAGAGGGGGGGGGGACACATTTTTCAGACTTTGAGAGCTGATAGCTCGAAAACGATTTACTTAAATAAAAATGAGATTTATAAACCTTCATATAATTTTCAAAGACCTTTCTATTCATACCCCACACGCTTACATACATAAAAAATTTTTATCCCTCAGTTACACGTATGGAGGGCCCCCACCCCAATGGTTTTTTTTTACAATTTAGTATCATAATCCTGTAGCGGTTTATACAACGCATATCCTTACCAAATTTCGTTACTGTAGCATTTATATTTTCCGAGTAAATCGACTGTGACAGACAGATAGACGGACAGACGGACAGACGGACATAACGAATCTATAAGGGTTCCGTTTTTGCCAGTTTGGCTATGGAACCCTAAAAAAATGTATGTAGGTACGTATCGAAATAATCCGCTCATAAATATGTTAGGTACGACGTTCTTATTACACAGAATTAAAGTGTACTGTGACATATTATACCTCGTGTAAATCTGATACGGGCGATCAATTAAACCAGGCATGGAATTGACAACATTTCATATTTATTAGTGCTAGTTTTTATTATCTGTTTTGAAAGAACTCAATATTAAAAGATACACTTGTTTTTCAATTAAATTGCAAATTTAGTGAGAAAATCCCCTTTTATTACTACTTCGAGCAGAAAGAGCGTTAGTTATAAACGTCAAGAATCAGCTAAATGACGTCACAAGTGATGTTTCAATCAAACACATATGACAAGTGTCAAGTATCACTGCCAAGACACAAGAGACCGAGACATTCCAACCGCAAGATTTTTTGGTTATAGTGGCAGCTCTGAATCAGCTATGTGACGTCACTTCCCCTTTAAACTATTATTACGATTTTTTACAAAAATATTGCGATAAAAACATAAAAAAAAATATTTTTGTGACCTACATGCGTATATCTCGAAATGGTTTTCGATTTATGGACATTTTTGAAACGTTGTCAATTCATCAGTGTAATCATGGATTACGAGGTTTTTTTAAGTTACACTTAATAACGACCCCAGAGATTTTTTTTTAGATTTTCGGAAGAGCAATGTAGGTACGAACATTTGTTATTACTTATTATTGATATGGCAGTTATGTCATCTACTTTTGAAATTAGCTGTCAACGAGCGTTTAACTTGAGCATGTTGCTCTAAAGGATGAACAATATTGCTTTGCTCTTCCGCGATACAGAATGTGTAGTTAATTAGTGTAACCCGCTATAATTACTTGCGTATTTTTTGCATGTGATTAATTTTATCCCACCCTCCCGCTGCAAAAAAAATAAATAATTGCATGCAAAAAATACGCAAGTAATTATAGCGGGTTACACTAATTAACTACACATTCTGTATCGCGGAAGAGCAAAGCAATATATTGTTCATCCTTTAATATGGACTTCCGCAAAGTAACGCCTGATTCAATTAATTCATGTTGCTCTACATTGGGCGCTGAATTAAGTTGTATGGATAATTTTGTTGCTCTCATTTTAAGTAAAAGTTATCTAAATGTACTTTATTATGTCCTAAACTAACACCCGCTAAGAGCTTCGCCCGTGTTAGACTTACATCCTGTATTGTACACGTTTATCAAAGAGTTAGGTAGTTTGGTGGCACTTGGTGAACAAAGAACGGTGGAGTCGTTGTTTAATTTTCGTCGGGATTCGAACCCGGAACCTCCAGCTTCGTAGGCAGGGTCACTACCAACTAGGCTAGAGAGGCTGACAAAAAAAAATCATCTTATTTCTTTAAATTCATTGATAAATCCAGCTTGAGCTGAACACGATTTCGTTATTGTTGTATTGGTTAATCGTTTATTTAAGTAAAAAATATTTGTAACATCGGCTCTACCTACTGCTCTTTGTTCAATAAATGCCATCGGAATCCTAACCCTATTTATTTATACTGCTTGTCAATCCTCTGGACCTTGGCAGAATAACAGCGTTGCAATTCGGCTTTCTTGCGAATTGCAACATTATGCTGAGTCAAAGCCTTTTCCTTATCGCACACATTGCTGGACACGGTTATGTTTGATCATTTTCTCGTATGTGTGCTTTAGTTGATAAATTACTTTTTCTTTTCTTTCATTTATCATGAATGTTTTTTCCCGATTTGACGCCCAGGGCACGAGCCCCCTTGCCCCCCCTTAGTTAACTGGACACAATAATGAAAATGGTTCTCATCCCCAGGTTCTGCCCATCAGTGTTCATCTACCTGGGGCTGGTGGTACCGGCCATCTGGCTGCTGGAGCTCCACAAGGTGGACAACGTGAAGAAGCAGCAGAACGAAAGTGTGGTCGAGGTACCCAAGCCATTATATGTAGTGGGGCACTTTCCGAAACAAAGCCCAAATCTGATTCTTCCTGACCTGAACATGTTTGAGCACATTCGAATTAGAATCATGAGCTGATTGAATCTCTCTTTGCTCTTTTCGGTATACCTCAATGCACGCTCGCCACTTTCCTCGATCCAAGACCATCTCTTTCAGGTTTTGATACGACGTGGCTTTCATGTTCTCCTTGATTTGTTTAATGTAATTTCTCCTTGGTCTTCCTGTTCCACGCTTTCCTTCAATCTTTCCCTCCATTACGCATTTTATGAGGTTTTCGTGTCATGTCGTATCAGATGGCGCAACATCCTTCCTCTTCTGTTCTTTATAATGTCAATCAAGTGCCTCCTCTCTTTCACCCTGTCTAATTATTATTATTTATTATTACGAAGCCATTAGAGTGTCCCACTGCTGGGCAAAGGCCTCCCCCTTTGTCTTCCAACTCTTCCGGTTTAGCGCGATCTCTTGCCAGTCGTTTTGGTATGTATCCAGATCATCCCACCATCTCCGTCTGGGGCTGCCGCGTCGTCGCGGCGCATTTTGTGACACCCACTCCGTTGCCAATTTAGCCCACCGCCCACCCTCTGTCTAATAGATAATAAAAAATAATGCCCTAAAATTTTCGTACAAATTTTGAATCTCCGTTACGTGACGCTCGTAAGTAGTAAGTTCATGCAAAAACCGTGGCGTAAGTAAGTTGTAGATAATAGATTTTTTTAAGAACATTACTTTTTTACTATGTAGGGGAAGTACCAAACTTATTGCTTATATATCTAATATAATCATAGACATAATCATACTGTCTGTTAATTAGTGATACTGCATGAAAATAACAGTCGACAAAATTTTGTTGGTTGGAATGAAATTTGCTGTCTTGTACACCTGCTGCAACCCATTCGGGGGCACAAAAATAGATACCTAACCGGTACCAGCAGGCGTTTGAAGACTATTCAGAATTAAATGAAAAAGACTATTAATGGGCTATGGTGACGAAGGTCAGATGTGTTAGAGATAGAGCTATATAGGAAAGAGGTCCGGGCACCTGCCATAACAATCATTAGTATCATTACACTGTTATCGAGGCAGGGTGACTTGCCGCCGACTAGATGGGCCTAAATACCGTCGCATCTAGATTTGTGTAAGGTCGTCCCATGATAATTACTTATTCACGTATCTCCAGGCTGTAGCGTTCGGCGTGGCAGCCAAACTCCCCACCAACATGTGGGTGACCCTGATCGAGCAGTTCCTTATGCTGACCCTCATCGTGGGCCGCTGGCTGTTGCCCAAAGGTGACCTCACGAGAGACCAGCTCAGTCAGTTACTACTCGTGTATATTGGTAAGGAATAGACACTAAGCCCCTTATTCATAACTGATGACTATGATATTTCATGATGATCCAATGAACACGATGGATTTTAGCTATCGTTACCAGGGGGGTTACTATGACGTACTAATGCGATTCAGTTTAGGTTCAGGGAATATCCGCCATCCCCATTTTACTATCAAAATTCTAGACGCACGGCCGGGTTCCACCCTTACTTGGTAGATATTCCATTTGTTCGTACGGCTTTGCGTATTCTTTCCTTATGCGTACTGCCAAGGAGTGGAATTCCCTGCCGGCGTCTACATTTCCGAGATCATATAACCTGTCAACCTTCAAGGGTGAATAGGCACCTTCTGGGCAAACTCACTCCATCGTAGGCCACGTCTCTGCCCTTGGCTAGTCTGTGGCCATGAGTAAGCCTATTTCAAATAAAAAAAAAGGGAAAGGCACTGACATACGACTCGTATAGTCCCTTTCTCTTGACTTAAAGTGAATTGCATTAGTACGTCATGGTTTTTACACAAAAGATCCCATTTGGTCGAAGTGTATCCGTAAGGGCCCCACGTTATGATAAAAAATATGTAAAAACAAAACGCGGTTTTCCAAGAAAACCCCACATATGGCGATCCACGTCATAGTTACAAATCATCAGGTTGCTAGGATCTATTAAATGAGACATGTTTCATTTCTGTTGGTGGGTGGGGACATTTTTGCCCATGGTCCTTTACCAATTTCGGTGTTCGTAGAAGGTCTTTCAGGCATTAGCATTATTTGCTAAATAATATCCATCGCCAACAGGAACAGCAGCAGACATCATAGAATTCTTCGACTCCTTCAAAGACGAGAAAGTCGCCTCAGAGAAGGTGCTGGTCCTCCTGACCCTGGCCATCTGGTCGTGGTCCCTGGTCCAGTTCACCGTGGTCCTGACTGCGACGAAGAGCCGCAAGTCGCGCGGGGCAGCTAATAGGTCCGACATGTACGTAATGGCACGCCGCCACGCCACACACGTAGCGAGGAGCGAAGGTTTTCGAAAAATAACTGGTTGAAAAACGCCTTTGAAACGTCATGCGGTCAAGCCGCATTGTATTCGCTACCGCGAACTTCGAAATCTGCAAATTTCGATGATTTGTCTCTCTGATTCTAATGACTGTAATGACGCATTCTTTGGAGTGACAGAGAAAAATCCTCGAAATTTACGAATTTCGATCTGCGCGATACAAAAGAAAAATGACGTCTGACATACCAAATTTGGCAGTAAAAGGGCGCGATGTTTTATTATTGAATTATTTCATTCTTTTCCGTTATAGCCTTATGATATGAACACGATATGAATGAAATCATGCAGTAGCGAGCCTGAAATACCTTATTTTACACCTTATTTTTAGACTATTATAATATAATATTAGCGTAGCTTGTTACGCTACAGTTGTCACCGAAAAAATCCTTGTTTTTTTTTAATATTTGTGTCAAAGGACGATTTTAGACTGTCAGTCTTTATCAGTCATACATAATCTCTTGAGTACCATCAATACTGCAGCTAAGATTATAATTAAAGCCTTTTTTAAGCGCGAAATCGTGTAATTTTTACTTTTTAATTTTGCAACCTGTCTAGGAACTAGGTTTGTCAGACTACAGATAAAACTATGAATAGTTTAATTTTATTAATTGATTTAAAGAAGGAAACCTTAGCTCCGTCGTTTTAACTTAAGATGAAATTCACAAGTCAATTTTCGTACTTACATATTCAGAATATTTTTGGGATATGTATACATATTCCCTTAAAGACAGACCATTTACATGACTGCAATTAAAATGCAGTAGGCACTTACCAGATTGATAAGTAACATAAACGTATTTTTTTTTATTATTAAGTCTAAACTGAAAATTAATATGTTTAAAAATAAATTAAACTGTGAATTTCGTCTATTATGTAGCTTCTTCCAGCTAGTCAGTACATACACACTTTCTTCAACTTTTAATATCTGGACTCCTCTATAACCCGTGTTAGAAAGTCGGTGACATGACTCCAAAGTTGATTAAATGAGTAAAAAAATAATTTCTTGAAAATTGATTTCGAAACTTCAAGGTGACCATTTAAAGGTTTACATGGTTACCGGTGCCAAATAAGTAATTTTCTGAAAATGATTAATTACCTATTCAATCAATTTTGTAGTCATGTCCATATTATTGAGCACAATGACGCACATTTGTCCGATCTCTGGTAATAAGGCATCCCATCAAGGTCACCTTGGTTGGTTTCGACCTTCAGAGGCTTCAGTCCAGACCACGTTAATTGATTGGCCACCAAATCGTATTAAATTGTGCAATATGTATATTGATCTTCATTCATATTTCAACGACAGACGGGATTTAATCTTGTAAACTTACATTAAATAATTTTCTGAAGATTCAGGCACGACTTTTACACCTGTGTTCGCAGGTAGACTCCCTAGCTACCTATTAAAATACCTACTGAATAAAGATAATTAAGTTATAGAGGAGTCTAACACAGTAGCACTTTTACTACCACTATTCTGCTTTTTCGCACCTTTATTTGACATCTATAGCACTAATGGAGTGCACTATATTTCAGCCTAAACGTTTTACTTACGTATGTCAGTCAAGAGCATAAGTAACCATTTTTAGCTCAGCTCATGTCATTGCATTTTGCCATTACATTTATTTTGTTAATAGTAGCAATGCAAATTTCCAAATAATGAAATAAAAAAAATGTGCAAATATGAGAAAATTTGAGAAAATTCTCATCATTGCACATTTTCTGCCAAGCCTCGATGCAAAAAAAATGTGCAAAGATGAGAAAATACCAAAAAGGGGTCGATTACAAAAAAAATGTTGTTAAAGCCTTAATCAAAATAAAAATTACTATTGCACATAATTGTAAATATAGATATAATAAAAATATAAATATCTTGAGACATCTTACACAAATCAACCTTGTCCCACGGTAAGCTCAATTAAGGCTTGTGGTGTGGGTACCAGGCGACGATATATATAATAGATAGATACATATAGATACTTAGATACATACACAGCCACGACCAAGGAACAAACATTTGTGATAAATAAATGCACAAAGAATGCCCTCGCCGGGATTCGAACCCGGAACCTCCAGCTTCGTAGGCAGGGTCACTACCAACTAGGCTACAGAGGCTGACAAAAAATTGTGTTACGAAAGTTAATTATACAAACTATGTGGTACACACTACGCTGTCCGACAACCTTCGGCAGTAGTAAAGGGGGGTTCGTAACTATTTTACATCGCTCATAGAACATTTGAATTTGTCGCTCTTTTTCAATGCCAAAAGTTCTTTAACAAAATTTAACTTCGTAACACAAAAATATGTTTTAAGTCGCCACAGTAGGTAACTCAGGCGTCAAATATCACGATCGTCGATTGTCGAGAATATTGTGTAATATAATAATTCCATATCTGATCATGATCAGGAAGCTTAGCCCATGGCTTAGCCAAGTTACCAGTCGCTTGCGCTTAGTAGCGTATCGTAGTTTTCCCTTTCTGTAACTCTTTCATATCTGTGTGACAAAGACAGGCAGCTGCCTTTCGTTTACGATTGACGATTAAGCGTTAGCGGTTGGCTCAGACAGTGGCGGTTGGCAACTTGGCTAAGCACCCAGTGTTCTCAATGGCAACTTTGATGAGAATTTACTTATGAAAATTTCCAGTATTTTTAGGGATTTATTGCAACTTGTAGTTACATTTCTAGTAAAGTTAATGATACAGGTATTTATGCCCTTGACTGTATTTATGTGTTATATTTATGTATTATGAATTACGAACAGTCAACAAATTGGAACATAAATGCCACTAGACAACTAATAAGCAGGGATTGGAACCGGTTTTATAGAAAAACCTCGAAATAACTAAATATTTTAAAATGTTTTACATTTTTGATGTAGTTTTCAACATTTTATGTAATTATTAACATCGTATTTTTGAATTACTCCATTAACAAAAAAAATATATACCTACTGAAGAACGAAAAAGAACGGAATTCGAACCGTTCTTTTGTATGGAGAAAAAACCGTTATCCGATCCCTGCTAATAAGTATGCAGTGACTTCAATAACAATAATCAATTAATAAGAAATCTATTAATACTGCAATCCTAGCACAATACATGTTTGACAGCAACCAGCAACACGCGGCTACCCGTCTTTTTCCGATTGTATTGATAACAAGCCTGCTGCCGCGAACATCGAAGTTCGCAAATTGCGGGGATTTGTCTCTGTCACTCCAACGAAGACGTCATTAGAGTGACAGAGAAAAATCCCCGAAATTTGCGAACTTCGAGAAGGCCGCGTGTTACTGTCAAACACAAATGCTAGCCGTCTGTTTTTTTTTCATTGTTCGAGAGCGAGGTTCCAAATAGTTGAATGTATACTACCTATGTAAATTATTATAATAACAATATGTATTTAGGTATACAATTTGTGTGCGTGCTGAAAGATATAATTTATATAGCGACTTTTACTTATACCACAGTACTATTTTATTATTTATATTTATTTATTACACAATAAGGATACAAATAGTTATTGTACATTGCTTCACAAAACTATTTTATATAGTTTGACTGTGAAGGCACTTCAGTCTCAACCTATATTATACACAAACAATACTGATACAAAATATTCTCACAAAATCTTTATAAATTGTAGCAGTGTTATCCTGACGTACTTATTCGCTATATTGTTGTAAAGTTTCATTAAAATCCATTGGGTACTTTTTATGTGAAAGATTATCAAACATCCATTCATACTTATACCGTCCGACAGAAGAATCCAAAAAATATAAACATACCTAAAAACTTGCATTATTTCATAATCAATTAATCACGCTCTTTCAGAACAAAATCTTAGTCTTATTAAGTTATCACCAACTTAAATCCAAAACTTGAGTTTACGTAAATTATTGATAGTATTTTTGTAAAAATAAATCTACAAACGTGATTCACGATGTGCCAAAGACAACAAATTGTGTTGAAAGTCAGCCACATTTGATTTTATTTTTTTCGTATTCTACTAGCCCACAGTATGCAAACGTTCACAAGTATAATATTAGTAGGATTCGCAATAAACAAGTTCTTAGGTCAAGCATTTTACTTACAGTGCAAAAATATTCTGCAAGTCGGCTGTATTCGTTTTATTGACATACTACATCAATTTGATTATCAATAAAATAAAACTAGGCAATCAAATAGATGTCAACGTAAATTTATAGGTACAGTCGCCATTAAATATATGAGCATTTCTATTTATTTTGCCGGGTTCCGTAGCCAAAATGGCAATAACGGGGTTCCGTTTTACTGTTGACTGACGGTTTGTTGTTTGACGGACATGACGGATTCGTCATGACGGATTCGTCATGTCCGTCTGTCACAGCCAATTTATTCGGAAACTATAAATGCTACAGAAGTAGTAGCAGTTTATGCAACACATATCCTTACCAAACTTCAATAGTAAGGATAATAATATAATAATATGTGACATAAACCACTACTGAATTATGATACTACATAATACATTTGGGGTTGTGGCCCTCCATACATGTAACGAGGGATAGATTTTTTTTTCGATGTATACAGTGTGTGTCTTTCATAGCGACATTGCTTTTAAGTAACGATAGATTAAAGTGTTGTTAACCATTTTATAAAAGAATATAACGATTGCCTTTGTTATTTAAGAGTAATTAATTTAAAAAAAATCTCGAGCAGCAATGTAATGCAAACATTTATTTGACGTTTCTGAGAGGAAAAGCTAGTTTCGTTTCCATTTCAATTCGATCAAATCATTAAAGTAACTGTGAACTGTTGCCGACGTTAACTTATTTACCGAATTATCCATTACTAGAAACACTACAATTTAAAACATGCGAGATTTTCACTACACTAGCACAACAAAACATCAACAATTCTTTCTGTGTCTTACTGTCTTAGTCACAGCACATTTTGAATCGTATTATTCAATGAACTAGACTGATATCAAAAATCACTGCACATACATTATCACTTCTTAGAAATCACATTACCTAGTTCAAACATTTTCATTAAATTTATTAGGAAAGTCTGTTGATCAACAAACTTGATGTTATCTTGACACTTCAACTCAATCAATTTGTGAAGTTTTCCATCGGTACATAAACAAAACGATTATCTGATTCCGCCTTCTTAGTTAACACAAAATTACCTAGCGCTTAATCGTCTCTGTCGCACTTATAAGAAAGAATGACAAAGACGGAAAACTAAAATACGCTACTGAGCGATAGCGATTGGCAACTTGGCTAGGCACCCTGGGCTGTTAAGCCCTTTTCTTATGATATGAACAAGGGTCATGATTTTTGTCGGACTTGTCATCGAAAAGTGTCACCGACATGTATAGTCCGTGGGCTAGTCGGTCTGAAATTAGAAAACGGTATAATTTGGGGGTACCAAGTGTCCTTTTTAACCGACTTCAAAAAAAGGAGGAGGTTCTCAATTCGACTGAATTTTTTTTTTTTTTTGTTGTATGTATGTTACCTGATATCTCCGAGAATAGTGAACCGATTCTAAAACTTCTTTTTGTGATCGAAAGTGTATTACCCCGAGATGGTCCCATTGGCACCAAGTTGGGGTCTGATGATGGGATCCTGGAGAAATCGAGGGATCTCTTCAAATGTTATAGGTACATGTATGGCGCTTTTGGTAATTTTCATTCATTTACAAGAATTTGCATTCAGAAAGTAGGATTTGAGGAAACCAATGATGGAAACAAGTCGGGAATCTTGGAGAAACCGGTTGAAGTCGGTTTTTTAAATTTTTAATTTGGTGATTATTACAGTAGTTAGACATATTCATAAGGATGTTAAAAAAGTATGATAGACATCTCAAAGTGGTAGCTAATAGGCATACGGGCTATTTCAAGATTTCCGTTGTATGACAGGTATGGTTAAAATTAGGAGGTACAAATTTTCCTTTTCACGGCTGTTAGGTAAGCTTATAAAAACGTAAAAAATGCAAGATTGCCATTTATAAGTGCTACCTAACAAAAATGGGGGCCAATCAAAGACGATGGATCTCAAGTTTTACAAAATCAAGTATATCTCGAGAACTATTAAATATATCTAATTTCTCTCTTGAACAAAATTAAAGGCATATCTATAAGCTTCATATTTTGCATATACACCATATTGCTAAAACCAACCAATAATTAATTATGAATTTATGACCAAATTTATGAAAATTTCGTGATTTTGCTTTTTTTTGTGTCGTGTTTTTACATAGTAGCCATGACGCTAGAAAAATTAAATATTTTTTAAAAGATAGTGTATAGTAATAAGCTTTAATTTGATGTATATAACTTGTTGGCGGTATTAAAAAAAAAGACCCATAAAAAATATTTAAATGAATTGTAGTCATAATCCACAGTATACTTAGTGATTTAAGAGGCGATGGAAGTGCCACTCGTAAATAATAGTGCTTATTTCAGCATTACAGCTCAGTGATAAAGTAGGTGCATAATTATTATGTTTAGGTTTATTGGGTTTTATTATTTTCTAGGCATTCAATGATCGAACAGTGGAATTAGTTTTTTTTATAGAGTTTTAGCCATTGGTTCCGGATAATTTATACATCAAATGAAAGCTTATTAAATACACAATCTTTAATAATAATTAAAAATAATTTAAGTTTTTTATATTTTTCAATCTTGGTTATTTGAAATAAGCACTATTATTTACGAGTGGCACTTCCATCGCCTCTTAAATCACTAAGTATACGGTGGATTATGACTACAATTCATTTCAATATTTTTATGGGTCTTTTTTTTAATACCGCCAACAAGTTATATACATCAAATTAAAGCTTATTAAATACACTATCTTTTAAAAAATATTTAATTTTTATGTGACTGTTTTTACATGACTACCATGTAAAAACACGACACGAAAAAAAAAGCAAAATCACGAAATTTTCATAAATTTGGTCATAATTAATTATTGGTTGGTTTTAGCAATATCGTGTACATGCAAAATATGAAGCTTACTTAGATATGCCTTTAATTTTGTTCAAGAGAGTAATTAGATATATTTAATATTAATAGTTCTCGAGATATACTTGATTTTGTAAAACTTGAGATCCACCATCTTTGATTGGCCCCCATTTTTGTTAGGTAGCACTTATAAATGGCAATCTTGCATTTTTGACGTTTTTATAAGCTTACCTAACAGCCGTGAAAAGGAAAATTTGTACCTCCTAATTTTAACCATACCTACCTGTCATACAACGGAAATCTTGAAATAGCCCGTATGCCTATTAGCTACCACTTTGATGTCTATCATACTTTTTTAACATCCTTATGAATATGTCTAACTACTGTAAAAAGGACACTTGGTACCCCCAAATTATACGGTTTTCTAATTTCAGACCGACTAGCCCACGGACTAGTAGGATATAAATAGGTAATTAATTGTAATTGTCAGGATGTCACTAAGAGCGAGATTTCAATGAAATCATATGTCAATTGTGAGGTTTCATTTATTAGTTATTACTGGTACATTGCGTGCCGGATTAATTTGTATGAAAAAATTTTTTTTTAAGTACTTTAACTAAATATGCTAATTTCAGTTCATTAAGACTTGTACTTTCATCCCTTAAAATCAATGTCGTTATGAAAGACACACACTGTATAAGCGTTTGGTGTATCAATAGAAAGGTCTTTGAAAATGATATCGGTTTACGTATCACATTTTTATTTAAGCGAACCATTTTCGAGATATCAGGGTCGCGTTTTATAAAGTTACAATTTACAATTTCGCTGTTTGCCTCTCTAACGTACGCACATATTGGCTAGAAAGAGAGGCAAACAGTGAAATTGTAAATTGTAACTTTATACAATATCTGTGGCCTATTTCACCATAATGACAAGTGTGACAATTATAAAATATCACTGTTACTGACGTCACAGGCCTCCGTAGGCTACGCCAATCGCTTACTATCGGACGATCCATATGCTTGTTTGCAACCAACAAAAAATTGTTACTAATAACGTTTTTAAATCATTAATAAACTAGTTTTCATTTTCCAAAACTAGTGACAATTGTCACAAGGTTTAGTACAATTCTCATTCAATCTTGACATAAGGTTCGGCATATGTCGGAATTTCGCTACAATTGTCGTGTTTTTTGTGACAATTGTAAGTTTGCTTCGCAAAAAAGTAGTTATTTACTGCTGATTTGCTAAAGTTCCTCCACTAAATTGTATGTTGGTGGCAAACAAACGCACGGCCCATCCGATGGTAAACGGTAACTGTAGACTATAGACGCCCTAGATTGCAGAAACTGTAAATTTACAATTGTAGCACTTGTCAATGTGGTGAAATTGGGGCCGGTCGCCAGTATCTTCTTTCTACACACTGAATTTGAGTTAATTTAAAAAGTGAATAAGTTTTTTTTAGCAACCATTGACTAAATAGCAAGGATCGGATAGGTACCCGGTTTTTTTTCCATAATAAAGAACGGTTCTAATTTCGTTCTTCGGATAAATTCGTAATAGAGTAATTCACAACCACGATGTTGTTAAAAAAATACATAAAATATTGAGGGCTACATAAAGAGTGTAAAATGTTTTGAAATATTGAGCTATTTAGACGTTTTTCAAAAAACCTGTTCCGATCCCTACTAAATAGTGATTAACGTGGTGACGACCTGATGACGCACAGGAACAGCCGCGCTTGCTGCTGCTCCATCGAGGTGTGCGCCATCATGATGAACATCGCGCTCCAGGACGCGCCGTTTCTCGCGTTCCGGCTGCTCATCATCGCGCATTACAAGATCATCAACTATATGAACATCTTCTTTACTTGCAAGAATACCCTGGTAAGTAGTAACTGGGTAGTTCTATGCGATTATTCAGCCGCACAAATCAAGTCATTACCAATCCCAAATTATTGACGAACTGCGTATAAATAGTGGAGTCATTTTCGGTTATCTTGTAGCAGACGCATGTTTGTCTGCTATTCTGGAATAATAGTCTCGTTTGCTTTTATAAAATGGTAAATAAAGTGGTGATGGTAATGAACAAAAAAAACGTGTACCTAACAAAATCGCATAGAAACACCGAACTATGCTTTTCCAATCCACGAGAATATCCCTTATTTTATTTTATTAGGAGCCTGTATTGTCCCGCTGCTGAGTAAAGGCCCCATTTTTTCCAGTTTTCTACGGTTTTTTGTGTCTGACCATCCCTTCAGAAACGAGTCAAGCTCATCTCGCTATCGCTGACGGGGTCTGAGATAATGATAATGCTTAACTATTAAGGCAGCTAGAGCTATCATCGTCGTATCAGCTGAAAGACGTCCACTGCTGAACATAAGCCTGTCCTAAAGATTGCCACAATGACCGGTCTTGTGCCACCCGCGTTCCGCGGACTCCTGCGACCTTCACCAGGTCGTCAGTCACCTTGTGGGGGCCTACCCATGCGGCGCCTTCCAGGACGTGGACGCCACTAGAGAACCTTTCCACCCCAACGGCAATCGGTCCTACGTACAATGTGCCGCACCCACTGCAACTTCAGTTTAGCGATTCGGAGAGCTTTAGGTACTTTGATTCTGCTGCGGATGGCCTCATTTCCAATACGATCTCGCAGAGAGACTCCTAGCATAGCCTTTGGGTGACCTTGAGCTTTGTTATTTTTATTTATTTATTTTATTTTCAAAAAGGCACAGTTACAGGTTTCAAATTTAAACATTGAAGACACAATACTTAAACAACTTAATACAGCCTGGAACTCAATTACAACTATGCATAACATTAGAGAGTAATTGCAGTCCTTACATACAAGTAATACAAACTAGCATGCAACAGCTATTTTAACAATTCATTAATTATTTTTAGAACGATTATGTTATTATAGGCGGGCTTTGGGAAAAAGAAATAAAAACATATGAGGCTCATTGTAAGAGCTATAGTCGTTCATATTTAAACTGGACTTGTTCTTTATGTATTACATGAAAACGGTCCTGTGTGGCTGAAATAGGTGGATGACATGCTGATGTGATCTGTGTGAGACTGTCCTATTTTGCCAGGTGATTCTCCTGCAAATCTACCGGTTGTACGTGCTACATCTGGAGACTGCTGACGACGGTGGCTCCGTCTATCGGAAGCCGAAGCACAAAGAACACAAGAAGAGGGACAAGGAACACAAGAAGCACAGGGACCACAAGTAAGTGACCGTGACATTTTAGATTGAATCATTTTGATTGATCGGAGGCTAAGGCGTTTATACGCGAATTTGGACGTCGACTCAGGCAGAAAGGGAAGACCCTCGCTCCGAGTCGTTTCTGGTGCAAAAGCTCTCTATTGTTATACAACGCGGCAACGCTGCTAGCGTTATGGGCACTTTTGCACCAGGAATGACATGACGGATAGGGGGAAACGATTAAAATGTATTTTTATTTTTTATTTAATTGTGTGTTTTCTTTTTGCAATATAATAATTTATTTAAGCATTAAAATTAACTCTATTTTAGATTAAATGTCCCTTCATTGTAAAACTTTTACTTTGGATATACTTATCATCATCAGCCTATCTCAGTCCACTGTTGGACGTAGGCCTCTCCTATTAACTATGCGTATACACGCATTAGGAAGTAAATGCCTATGGGCCACGCTCAATGATCGCAGTAATGTGTTCCATAAATATCTTGGGACATCTTACACAAAACAACGTGGGACTGGTAAGCTCAATTAAGGCTTGTGTTGTGGGTACCAGGCGACGATATATATATAATAGATAGATACGTATAGATACTTAGATTCATACACAGTCATGACCAAGGAACAAACATTTGTGATAAATAAATAGGTACACAAAGAATGCCCTCGCCGGGATTCGAACCCGGAACCTCCAGCTTCGTAGGCAAGGTCACTACCAACTAGGCTACAGAGGCTGACAAAATATGATGACGTTGCTGCCCATCATCAATCTTCAATCAAATAATGGTCAGCGACACTTCCATCCCTTATTCAAATCCCTGCTTTTGTTACAGAAAACATCACAAGTCAAAGCACAACAAGCACGAGGGAGAGACGTCTATAGCCGTCATTACCGACAAACGGCAGGAACGCGTCGAGGGGGGCCGGATCCGGTGAGTGACTCTATTTACTTATAAGGAGTTTCCATATTACACCTAGTACACCTACGAGACGATAATGTGTATGACCTTGAATCACCTATAAAAACGGCTTTAAAATCTGTACGCAGGTTTAAAGGACTTCGTTGAGGGGGGCATTGACCAATGATATAATAGTATTTTATACTTAAAAACGCACCTAGGAATACCTAAGTCTAGTGTTAGGGGGGGAGCAAGTGCCTCCCCCCTCCCTTTATCCGCGCCTGTGTTGGATTTCCAAATAAAATGAAATAAAAAGCTTAGTTAGGGACCGACTCAGGAAAGCACCTATTGTTCTTATGACTCCCAAGAAGAGAAGAGTTGGGTGACAAATGTATTGTTACCTACTGCCGTCACCACGCAGCCGACGCGAGTGTAACTACCTATCTACAAGGTAGAGGTGTGCGCCACGCCGGCGCGGCGGCGCCGCGCCGCGGGACCCACGCCGCCGCCGCCGCCGACGTTTTCAAAGTCCACGCCGCGACAAAAATTTTGCGGAAAAAATCATTTAAATTACGCGCCACGCTGATCATATTGGCATTAAACAACAATATGCTTGCGAATATCGACAAGCGGTTCCTTCTGACCGAAATGCCACTTCTGGATTACAGATTTTCAGGCCTAAAGGAGATTGATACGTACCTACGAAAAAAACACACTACTCGAGTAGAATTGTTCCCAATTTTACAGATTTCTTTTACAGAATTCCATTATATTGTATTCTTCACATCGTCGATCCCACAGTGTCTGAAGACAAAACACTTCAATACGTGCGTTCCATCCGTCGTGACGTACGGAGCCGAAACGTGGACACTGACGGTACGGCTGGTCCACAAGTTCAAGGTCGCTCAGCGAGCTATGGAAAGGGCTATGCTCGGCGTCTCTTTGCGGGCCGAATCAGGTCGGGTTGAATCAGAAATGAGGTTATCCGGTAGAGAACCAAAGTGATCGACATAGCCCACCGTGTTAGCAAGTTGAAGTGGCAGTGGGCTGGCCGTATTAGCCGTAAACCCGACAACTATTGGGGTAAACGAGTTCTTGAGTGGAGATCGCGTCTCGGCAAGCGTAGTGTAAGACGCCCTCAGGCAAGGTGGAGGGACGATTTGCGTAGGATGGCCGGCAGGAGCTGCATGCGAGCAGCCAATGAACGATCACACACCCAAATCTTCCCAAGGTCCACACGAAATAGATCACGGTTGCATTTGCCCCTCGCCAAGACCCTAATATATAGGAACAATGCGTATTGTATGGGTATACAGGTCTACAACAAGATACCGAATGACATTAAAAACCGCCCGCCAAACCAATTTAAGACACGCTTAACAAAATGGCTATTGAATAAATGTTTCTACTCTATTAATGAATTCTTAAATGAAAACTAATTGTAATAAGTACCTATTTAATAATTTAATTTCCTTTATGACATGACGACTTCTTGAATTGTAATTTATGTAATTTTAAAAATAACTATTGAGTATTATTTTGAATAATCGCTTGCATGACATTTTAATATAAGTACTTTTAATATTTGCATGCTCTATTGTGAGTAGAGTACACTGTGTACTTTAAAATGATAACAGCTATTATATACCTACTGTATTCTTGTAAACGATTTGATTTGATTTGAAAACGGTGGCGTGAAATTGGGGAGACCTATATCCAGCAGTGGACTGCTATAGGCTGATGATGATGGTGGATATTTTTTTATTATCTACGTTAGGCCACCATAGGAGGCTTAATGATTGTCTATTAACTGATTCTATTAATTTAAGCGTTTGCCATGGATGATTTTGTGCTTCTTGAATACGATATTTTTAGAGGAAAACGGAGATGTAAGCTAAAAAAATTGGCATTTGAAAAAGGTCATTGGGCGTTTTTAACCCGCTTTATGATTTTTAGCGTACAGAGACCAAACTAGCTTTAAAATAAATAATTAAATCTCACTTTTCTAAATATGTAATTACTCCGTATGTATCAACCGGGAAAAAAAAGTTATTCGACTTTTTGTATCCGAAATAGTCTTTTTAATGTTTTTACTTTCAACATTGTATAATTGCGTAAACGGTTGTGACCTACTGGTCGTAGTGGGTAGCAGATGTTGGTCCTTCAATCTGGAAGATTCTGGGTTCAAACCCCAGCTCGAACCAATGAGTCTTTCGAAACTTATGTACGAAATGTCATTTGATATTCAGAACTAGCTATTCGGCGAAGGAAAACATCGTGAGAAAACCGGTCTCTAATCTCAATACGGCTTAGTTTCTTCCTCTGGGTTGGAAGGCCAACTGGCAGTCATTTCCACAAAAAAGAGTGCTATGTTAAATCTTAATATTAGGTTGCCAAGCGGACCCCAGGCTCGCTAGAACTGTGGCTGGTGCCGAAATAACGCTAACAGGGTTATGCTGACAAGCATTGTGATGTACACTAAAACACTATAATAAGTAGTATTGGGTTTATACAATAGTTTTTATTTTTTTCCTCAATTCTCCCATGCCTTGCAAGAATGCGACCACTCAGTAGCACTTACATTTACCAACATACCTAGCCTTATGTCGTCTGTGCACGCAGTGGGTCATATGCCCGAACAAAATGCCCAATGACCTTTGCTGTCGCTTTGCACGGCTTAGAAATAGATAACTGCAGCTTCGCCTGATAATACCTAAGTAAAATTGGCGAAAACAAGGTTTTTTGTCCCCTGTTTCCTCCTCCAAAAATAGACCAATTTGTAACAAAAATTTTTTCATAAGCATTTTAAGAAAGATACTTCTCATGTCGGTATGTTTCCTCTTTTTATCAGTACATTAAAACGCATTCAAAATTTGGCTATTTTTGCAGTTTTTGTAGGCTTGTAATAAATAATAACGTCAAACAAAGCAAAACATACCGATAGGTATGCGCGATGCAAAAATAGATTTTAAATGGAAAAAAAAATATTTTTTCGTGTGTACACCGATGTATGATTAAGCAGTGTGGGCGATGATGGTACTATAAAGAGGTTGTAAAGCTGGGTATCTGTAGTATTTGAAATCTGGAGTACCTGTTGGGAATTCGTAGTATTGGGAAGGTGTAGTATTGGGAATCTGTAGTGTTGGGTATTTGTAGCATTCGAAATCCGTATTATTGGGACTGACAATATCTGTAGTATTACCTCTTATCTGTAGTATTAGGAATCTGTACAATTGGGTATTGGGAATCTGTAGATGTGTAGACAAAATGTCACGACTCGACCCATTGCGAGTTAATAAAATAATTTTCGAACACGATAATTATAACAATTGTCGCATAAAATGCAATCTTATAATTTTTTGTGTTTTTTTTAATAATAAACTTGTCCTAAACTATATCTAGGTGTTTAATACCGTCTCATAAGGATGAGAATCGAATTATTGCCCTATACGTATAAGGATATATGAACGTATAGGGCAATAATTCGACCTTGACGCCGGCGTGGCGCCGCCGCGCCGGCAAAATTTTGCGGCGCGCCGCCGCCGGCGATTTCTGTGGCGGCGCACACCTCTACTACAAGGTTATTTTTTCACCAGTACAAATACTCTAGGGGGTGTATAAGTAAGTCAAAATGAACAACTTTTACTATGGGACCGAACCTGAAATCGCGAAAAAAAAATCAGCTGTTTCATACATTTCAGACGACCATGAGTCGACAATTTCTATGGAACAGCTGATTCTTTTTTCGCGATTTCAGGTTCGGCCCCATAGTAAAAGTTGTTCATTATGACTTACCTATACACCCCCTCGAGTATTTGTACTGATGAAAAAATAACCCAGTATAAGAACTTTTTCACTATTCATCTATATTTAAGTATTTTAACGACAAACGGGTCTTAATCTTAATCGAGTATACTTTACGTTTAATATGTAGTCTGCCTGCGTCCACGGGTGTAATGTCATGCCCGAAACGTCAGGATAATATTAAAAGTACGTTTCCGCGATTAAAATCCGTTTAAAATATGGGCTCGTTAAATTATGAGTGATAATCGTGAACGTTTAAATCCATATAAGTTATAACATTTAAGTACTTACGACTACGAACAAAAAAAACATGGAAGCCGCACGCCATACAAAATTGCCGTTCAAAGCGGTCCTAAATTTTAGTTGACAAGTGTCACCCCCTCTACAATGCGTCACGGCAAAGAGTTTCAAAATCGACCTATAAAAACTTAAGCCGCCATTTAAAAATAGTTGCTATTGCTCCATCAAAGTTTTGATTGGCTATATTCTATAAACATTTGTCAAAGATGTTGCGCTGAAATATGTGCGGTGTTAAGAAAAGCGCTATGTCCTGCCCATCTTGGCACAATTGAACAATTGTTTTTTCCCCTCACTAGCTCGTAAAGTGCTCGTTTATCCTTTAATACGAACGTGTAAAAACGCATATTATTCACTTGTGTGGCAAAGTACCTAATGAACTTGGTTTTGGAATAACAAAACGTAAAATGCTCATAGAAATCGTTCCATATTAATGATAATTAAATAATTTGTTTGAGAATTTAGTGTAAAATACAAACCTTTATACAGGGTGGTCCAAACCTTGACGTCAAAAAATTTTTTTTAGGTTCCCTACGTCATGGGCTATCAGAATATACCCCATGTATGTTAGCCGATTTTTTGTAGTTTTCGAGTTATGAATTTTTGAAAATGTTTTTTTGGAGAAATTCTGGAATGAAGAAATTTATTGATAAAAAAAACTATTGGGTTTTTTAAATATTTTCTTTTTATAAAAGTATTACTACAAATAAAGCATTTACTGACAAAAAAATTAGCGTCCTCACTTTGATACAAGTAGGATAAAAAATACCAAATTCAAAATTTTACGTTAAAAATGCATCAAAATAGCATTAATGTACGTAAATGAAAAAAAATAAAACATATCCTAAGGATTTTTGGTAATCTAAAGACTGCCCTAGACCTTAAACCTTTGTAAAAGCAAAAAAAAGTGATACTTAATGATGAGGATTTTTCGGAGTAGTCGGTCAAATAAACTTAAAAAAACTTCAAATTTTTTTATTTATAAATAAAGTAAAATTTCGTCTGTTTTGTTGTCGTTATCAATAAACAAAGACAGAAAATACCACGAAAACTCAATTTGTGTAGTTATTCAAGTAATTTTTTACTACTTTAAAATTTTTTACTATTTATAAAAATTTTATTTTATATGTTTTATTTTTTATTTACGTACATTAATGCTATTTTGATGCGTTTTTAGCGTAAAATTTTGAATTTGGTATTTTTTTATCCTACTTGTATCAAAGTGACGACGCTAATTTTTTTGGCAGTAAATGCTTTATTTGTAGTTATACTTTTACAAAAAGAAACTAGTTAAAAAACCCTATAGTTTTTTTTCTATTAATAAATTTCTTCATTCCAAAATTTCCCAAAAACAAATTTTCAAAAATTCATAACTCGAAAACTACAAAAAATCGGCTAATATACATGGGGTATAGATAGCACATGACGTGAGGAATCTAAAAAAAATTTTTTGACGTCAAGGTTTGGAGTGTTTGGACCACCCTGTATAATATGATGATTTTAACATATAAATCCTAAAATTCCATAAGTAACAATTGTTTTAGTGAATGATAAGATGACTAGATGCAATCACAAAACGCAGAAAATGTCAACGTCAACATTGTCAAAGAATATTATAGGTTATAATCTTTATTTACCGACTCGAACACGCATAAAAATAGTAAACTAAACAACTTTCAGGGTGTTCTGTTATAATTTTGTAAAAATAATGAATGAGAATGATTTAATAATGCATTGGCGTTGGTGTGCAACTACAGGAATGTGTTAAAATCGTGCTGCGTTTACTTTTTCGTCCTAAGTTTACTGCGACAAAATCTTGCATTAAATACATGATGCATTTGGAAAATTATTATCACTAACCCGATGATGATTGTAATGTGAACAAATAATTACCGTTTTTGAGTTTCCTCGCTATAGTGAGGGGAAAAGTTTTGTGTTACACACGGGTGCAAATGTATTTTACTTCTCGTATGTTAAAACACTCGCTGCGCTCAGGATTCTATTTTAGAACCACTCGCTTCGCTCGTGGTTCAACTATAGAATCCTTTCGCTTGCTCGTGTTTCAATTTCATACTCGCGGGTAAAATACAACTTTGCACCCTTGTATAACAAATAACTATTGGGGGCATTTTTGAGCTGGCGTTAGACGTCCATGTTATATTATGGTCGCAGGCTTACGATAAACATAAAGCGTTCAAGACAGGCGATTCTGTTGAGTGAACATTATCTTAATACACCAGTGACGTCTATATCAGTCATTGGGACACCTGTATCGGTCATCGCAGGGTTAACTCTCTATCCCATATATATTTGTAGTGGATTTGACCCCAGGTTAATAGTTAGCGTTTCGATAGTGCTCGCTGACGAAATTGATGTTGAACGGGGGTCAAAGCACTATTTAACTTACGAGTAAATAGGTTAGAGACTTATGTAGATTGATTGATGTAGGTACTTGGGAAAGGTTGGATCTTGCTCAGCATAAAGGTGCATTCAGACCAAACGAGCATTCGTGATTCTATCCCCAACTTTATGAAATTCGATCGTTACCTACACAAAACGTGATTCGTTAATTTCGTAGAGTGGGGGATAGAATAGCGAATGCTCGTTTGGTCTGAATGCACCTTCATTGACTCTACCGATCTACCAATTTGTATCGCAATACGGCAATACTGATGCGTTGTGCGAGGAAGTCGCCAGCTCTTCGGTCTTCTTTTAGTTACATCAACCAGACGTTTCGCGATCTCAGCATACAATTTGCGTGCGCTGGGGCCCCATGAACCTAAAGTTTCTACGCCAGAGAGTAATTAATTATTCTATTGTCTGTAAGCCTCTGCACTTACATTTTGAATAATTATATTATGGATGCGGGTGGCGCAGGACCGGTCAATGTGGCGATCTTTGGGGGAGGCCTATGTTCAGCAGTGGACGTCTTTCGGCTGATATGATGATGATGATGATGATATTAATGTAACGATGAATATATCCTATACTGACTTAGATATACGCTGTTGTGTCAACAGTACTTTCGAATCCCATTCTCATGGCGGTTTGATAATAATAATATGGACGGCAGTGTTCCCCAAGAGTTGTCAAAACGTAAACGTGACCTAATGAATGGGGTAAGCCAAATAGAAGCCTAGCGGGCATCGTCGCAGGTCGATAGTCACCTTGACACCGCGTTCCGAAGTGCAGCGCCGATGTCGATATTTTACGATTATCGCTTCGTGAAGTTGGCCTTGAACCTACTTCGCATTAAAACGATAAAGGTTAAGGGGTTATCTGTCAAACTAATTTTGCTAAAGCTAATAAACTTGTGTACCTAAATAAAATATAAGTACCTATACCTATGCAATTTCATCAGAATTGAGCTGAATGATTACACAGACAATTAAATAAAGTAGGTACAAATTGCAAATGTAGTGATTTGAAGTTTTTGTGAAAACTCAAATCAAATTAATAATTATTTATGATTTATGTAGTGAATTATTTAATGTGATCAGCATCAGCATATCTCAGTCCACTGCTGGACGTAGAGGCCTCTTCTATTAACTATATTCACATTTGATGTCTTTGACACGTATCATGAAGCATATTCGCATAATTATTTTTATGTTGATATTAATAATAACAATGAATAAAAACAATAATTTTAATTAAAATTGTATTCTAAAAGTGCCTGATTAAGAAATAATGCAATTTTTAAGTTTGTTTATTTTTTTGCGTGTTCTACTGGCACAAGAAATATAACAGGAGATTTTCTTAACTTTTTCACCTATACCTTGTGGTGGTCTACGAAGTTGTCAGACAATAACGTTTTTTTTTTATTATTTTTTTCTTATGGGATCGACTTTTGCCATCCCTATGCACTAGGGAGCGGCATAATAGCATAACCCCTCCTCTGCGAACTGGCCAACGAACCAAATTAAGCTTGAACACACAACAATAGCGGCCGCGATTCGACCTGCCATTCCATATGGACAGGACGCGGTGACATCACGAAACTAGTCACGTTTTTAGGGTTCTGTAGCCAAATTGGCAAAAACGGAATCCTTATAGTTTCGCCATGTCCATCTGTCCGTCTGTCGGCAGCATAGCTCAGTGGCCGTTAATACTAGAAATCTGCAATTTGGTACAGGTACATATATATACAACAATCATACCAACAAAGTGGTTCAATAAAAAGTGGATTTTTTTTCGGGTGCCTGGCCAATTGGTGAAGTGGGGACGATTTTTTTTATTTGATGTAATCCTATAGTGTGGTATCATTGAATAGGTCTCTTAAAAAAAATAAGGGTCTTAAAATAAAGTTGTTTTCTACAGTCCATATTTTCGGAGATAATCGCTCCAGAAGAAAAAAAATTGTGTCCCCCCTCTAACTTTAAATCCGTAGGTATTTATTATGAGTATACTGGGTTTATAGAGTAGGTACTTTAAAATAAAACGATTTCGAACATAATCGGCCCAGCCGTTTTTGAATAACTACGGAACCCTACACTGAGCATGGCTCGACAAGCTCTTGGCCGGTTTTTAGGTATACAGGATGTAAAAGGGTAAAAATTCTTTTCAATGTCTTATTTTGTGTCCCTAAAAAACGTGACACAGTTGTGATTTTTATATGAGATGATGTTTTGTGTCTAATTTTTGATGTATCTATGGATTAAAATCTAGCGTGAAAAAGAAATACAAGTGCACCGGGTTTTTTTTAATATACCTACTGAGTCGAAACTGCAACTGAAAACGTGACGGAGTGGTATAAACAAGACAACGAAAATAATTTTGACACGAAAGTAAAACGGGTGAATCTAACACGGTGGTTTGGGACGTAAAATTTACATGAATAGGTACTATATGTATCAATTACTACAGTGCGTAAATCTACTACAGGCGATTAATTGATCATTAGTGTACAAGGAAATTCGTATCAGCATTAAATGTTGCATGACCTAGCAATCGCACATCGTACAGAATGTTGCCTTTGGGCGAATATATTGACATGCGTAGGCAACCTGCTTTATTGAATAAATCAACCTCAGTACATTACAAGCGTGTAATCTGCGGCTAGGGCCGCAGGCCGCCAACTTCGAAATTTCGAGGATATAATAATAATAAACATTTATTCATGACACACAAGACAAGACAGAATACTTAAATAAAATAATTAACAAACAATAGTTGGTGCATCACGAAATGGACCTGACTCAGCGTAGTGCTAGCCCGAAAGCCAGCGCTGGTCTTCCGTAGGACCCATTTGGTGATGCCACGACATAAAAAAATAGTATAAGAAAACAAAGACAAAAGGTAAAAAAATTATACAATTATAAAACACGAACTATACTTCGTCATCAGCCTATCACAGTCCACTGCTGGACGTAGGCCTCTCCTATTAACTATGCGCATTAGGAGATCAATGCCCATAATCGCCACGCTGGGCAAGCGGATTGGCGATCGCAGTAATGTGTCCACTATGATGACGCTGCTGTCCATCATCAATATTTTATCAAATAATGGTCAGTGTCACTTCAATCCCTTAGTCGACTCTTACGATACCCGCAGGAGGAGTTGGGGTGGTGACAAAATTTGTATTCTTACTGCCATCACCATAAATACATGTATCACGTGACGTTTAGTATGAAAACAGCTCACCCCGGCCGAGCATTGATGATGACGGTGCTGCCCGTCATCATTGTAGATGGGTACATAATTGTTTATAATTAGTTCAATCTTTTTTTACAATAGTTATTTGGTTGCAGAGCCATAATCCTGACGAACAACGACGAGATTGAGGAGCTGGAGCTCAGCAGGCTGTTCAAGGATCAGGTCTACTTGGAGAACGAGAAGAAACGAGGGTAACATTCATACATTCCTTGACAGTTCTAATTCTTATAAATATGAAGCTAAAAAGGCGAAGGCTATCAGTTCAGCCAATTGTAACTTTGGGGAACTCTATCAAAGGGACCCTATAAAATAAATTGTAAGATGTCTATTACTACTTGTCATTGTAACAAGGTTCTATGCCATTCGTCAGTAGAAAACAAAAATGTAAACATGTATGGCTCACTTTCCATCATTTGTCGTCTGTGACACTTATCGTGAAACAGGTAAGTAATCGCAGATTTATTTTTACGTTAATACTAATAAATATCATAAAATTATCATTGTAATTTTAAGTTGGCGATAAAACCAAGATTGTATTCTAAATGTTCGTGATTCTGAAATAATGCAAGTTTTAGGTTTGCTTACACTTTATTTACCGACAAAATATATATAAATGAAACGGTTGAACTCGTGTGTATTTTAAACACTACGCGCGACTTGTTTCGGGAAGCCTAGAGGTCTCCATTATCAAGCACTGAGCCTGTGCTAACGCATCACGCGAGTTTAACCAAATTACTTTCATGTATTTATAAGTAAGTATTATGCAAACCCCGGATGACGGGAGCAAAAATGCGTTTGTCACTAGTGCTTAGTGAAATATCGACTATTCTATCGACATCCATATGAACGATTTTTTAATTTGAAATTTATAGATTATGCTAATTATGTTTCCCTAGTAGTTTCACGTCTTTTCCAGATATCAAAAAATATATAAGATTTTTAATATGAATTCACCAATTTTTTTAGTCAACACATTCTGATATTTTTTCTGAATAATTTCGCCGAGGATGTAAAAGTAATCTTAATCTTAACAAGTGCCCTTTGAAATTCTGAGCGACATTCAAGCTGCTTTTTAGGCTTTAATTTCGATTTTGTAACTGTCCTATGGTACTAGGTATTATTGACATATTATTGTTTATCAATTTTAAATCGCAATGCCTCTGATTACGTACGGTTGCCTAAATTACTGTTGATTAATACATTTGTAATTTATAAAATGTTGGTATGGATGTCGATAGAAAAGTCGATATTTAACTAAGCACTAGTGACAAACGCATTTTTGCTCCCGTCATCCGGGGTTTGAATGTATGTCTCACAATAGCTTAAATGTACCATGCGCAAATATTGGTTGCAGCAAGAAGAAGCAGAAATCGGAGTCCGAGGAGTCCCTGAACAACATCCACCACACGACGGACGACTCCGGCATTTGACACCAGAGGGTGCGCCGGGACAGCCCGAGGAGACACAGGTATTGTGAGGTTTTTAGGACTCCGTAATAAATTAACTTACTAAACTTACTAACTTATAAATCTTATAATTTTCAAGTCCGTCTTGTTGTCCGCAGCATAACTCAATGACCGTTAGTACTAGAATTTTGTTGCAATTTGGTATAGTAATTGAGATATAACTTCTGAGTTCTGAGTCGGACCGTGTTCTTTGTCTATTGTTAGAAAACCGCAAGATCCTACTGCATTAGCATAAAAAATTAACCGCTCATTTAAATTGCGACTCTATCACCCAAGTAATAAGATTCAATGTTAACCAATAAGGGAGAAAACAACCCTGCTTATAAAAAAGACATGACAGTATTCCCTACTGTTTGGTGGATAAAGAAAATAACTTCATTTAGATACTATCACTTGTATTTTCAGAGTTTTTATAAATTAATTACAGAGCTTGTGCACACGGTTAGAGGCTCGAAATGAGAGAGAGAGGTGAACGAATGGAAGAGTATAGAATGAAAGGAGAATGAATGATTCGTTCAGAAACACCTACGGTTCGAAAGATGCGTATCGGGGAGTGCGCTTGCAACGGTTTTCCGAGCGACCGCTGAGCAGAGTTGGGCATTTCGTAATCAATTCCCGATTACAATATTACTTGATTTTACTTTGTAATGTACTTATGGGTAGCATATTACTTGTAATGTAATGTCGTGAAACGGAATATTACAATGACGTATGAAGGAGTCAGTAATAATCTATAGCATATTAGCATTACTAATACTTTGGAATCAACATGTCGATTCAAAATTACTGGAATCGTTGACCATACTTCTAGATTACTTTTTAATTACTTTAATGTTAGGACGTGCGAATTTTAATATTATTTTCACTCCGAATCGCTAAACTGAAGTGGCAGTGGGCGGGGCACATAGCGCGTAGTACCGATGGCCGTTGGGGCGGGAAGGTTCTTGAGTGGCGGCCACGTACCGGAAGGCGTAGCGTGGGTAGGCCCCCCACAAGGTGGACCGATGACCTGGTGAAGGTCGCAGGAGTCCGCTGGATGCGGGTGGCGCAGGACCGGTCATTGTGGCAATCTTTGGGGGAGGCCTATGTTCAGCAGTGGACGTCTTTCGGCTAATATGATGATGATGATGATGATGATACAGGTACGTACAGTCGGAATCCGACTGTAGGGTCCATTAGATCCAAGATGGCGACACATTTTTGCAATTTTTGTCATTATACTCGATTTCGACTAATTCACATACGTGGAATCCGAATTTAGGGTCCATTTTAAGATCCAAGATGGCGGCACATTTTTTTTCTATTTTTTGTCATTTTTGTCATTGTACTCGTTTTCGACTAATACCCATACGTGGAACCCGAATTTAGGGTCCATTTTAAGATCCAAGATGGCGGCACAATTTTTTTCTTTTTTTTGTCATTTTTGTCATTGTACTCGTTTTCGACTAAAACACATACGTGGAACCCGAATTTAGGGTCCATTTTAAGATCCAAGATGGCGGCACAATTTTCTTCTCTTTTTTTGTCATTTTTGTCATTATACTCGTTTTCGACTAATACACATACGTGGAACCCGAATTTAGGGTTCATTTTAAGATCCAAGATGGCGGCACATTTTTTTTCTTTTTTTTGTCATTTTTGTCATTGTACTCGTTTTCGACTAATACCCATACGTGGAACCTGAATTTAGGGTCCATTTTAAGATCCAAGATGGCGGCAAAATTTTCTTCTCTTTTTTTGTCATTTTTGTCATTATACTCGTTTTCGACTAATACACATACGTGGAACCCGAATTTAGGGTTCATTTTAAGATCCAAGATGGCGGCACATTTTTTTTCTTTTTTTTGTCATTTTTGTCATTGTACTCGTTTTCGACTAATACCCATACGTGGAACCCGAATTTAGGGTCCATTTTAAGATCCAAGATGGCGGCACAATTTTTTTCTTTTTTTTGTCATTTTTGTCATTGTACTCGTTTTCGACTAAAACACATACGTGGAACCCGAATTTAGGGTCCATTTTAAGATCCAAGATGGCGGCACAATTTTTTTCTTTTTTTTTGTCATTTTTGTCATTGTACTCGTTTTCGACTAAAACACATACGTGGAACCCGAATTTAGGGTCCATTTTAAGATCCAAGATGGCGGCACAATTTTTTTCTTTTTTTTTGTCATTTTTGTCATTGTACTCGTTTTCGACTAAAACACATACGTGGAACCCGAATTTAGGGTCCATTTTAAGATCCAAGATGGCGGCACAATTTTTTTATTTTTTTTGTCATTTTTGTCATTGTACTCGTTTTCGACTAATACACATAGGTGGAACCCGAATTTGGGGTCCATTTTAAGATCCAAGATGGCGGCACAATTTTTTTCTTTTTTTTGTCATTTTTGTCATTGTACTCGTTTTTGACTAATTTACATAGTTACGTGAGACCCGAATTTAGAATCCATTGTAAGATCCAAGACGGCGGAGTCTTTTTTTGCATGTTATTGAATTTTGTACCTACGCAATTTTCATCATTATACTCGTTTTCGACTAATTCACATACGTGGAACCCGAATTTAGGGTTCGTTTGAAGATTCAAGATGGCGACACAATTTTTAGCAATTTTTGTCATGCTAGTTTTTGACTAATTCACGCACGTGGAATCCAAATATTCTATTTTCACTAGGTAGGTCCATAGATCCTAGATCTTAAACTGACGATAAATTCGTGTATGTAAGAACGACTACAATGTCAATAATTACAAAAAAAAGAAAAACATTGTACCGCCATCTCGGATGTTAGAATGGACCCGAAAATCGGATTCGACGGATGTGAATTAGTCAGAAACGAGTATAATGACGAAAATTGCAAAAAAAAGTTGCCGCCATCTTAGATCTTAGAATGGACCCACAAAAATCGGAATCCACGGATGCGAATTAGTCAGAAACGAGTATAATGATGAAAATTGGAAAAAAAAGTTGCCGCCATCTTTGATTTTAGAATGGACCCGAAAATCGGATTTCACGTATGCGAATTAGTCAGAAACGAGTATAATGAAGAAAATTGCAAAAAAAAGTTGCCGCCATCTTGGATCTTAGAATGGACCCGAAAATCGGATTCCACGTATGCGAATTAGTCGGAAACGAGTATAATGATGAAAATTGCTAAAAAAAGTTGCCGCCATCTTGGATCTTAGAATGGACCCGAAAATCGGATTCCACGTATGCGAATATAATGTTGAAGATTGCAAAAAAAAGTTGCCGCCATTTTGGATCTTAAAAATATACTACATTTTCAGAATACGTTTTTAACATTCATGAAACTGCTAGGATGTCAGATATCAACTAGAATGACATATAAATCAAAAACAATTTCTTCGAGTAATAGTAACAAAATTACATTGTAAGTAATGCAGATTACAGAAGTACTTGATTACGGTGGATTCAATATTACAGTAGCTGATTACAATACCGATCCCAAAGGAATGGATTACAGGCGTAACCATAGTACAGCATTACAGTAATTTTTATTATACTAGTAATTCATTACTGAGGAATCGTCATTACTGGAATGTAACCCTGTAATTAATTCCAAAAGGAATTGATTACGCCCAACTCTGCCGCTGTGCGACCATTTGGAATTACACGTGGCACGCCGCACGGTTAATTTCAAATGATCGCTCCAAATACTTTGGGTGTTGGCATTGCCTACATACATATTGTATAGTGCATATATCTCAAACAGCTAAATTTAATTTGCCCCGAAAAAACTCAACCCGGGATACTCGGCTTTCGCGGCTGATGCCTCCTCCTCGTGATTTTGTTTATGTCCTCGGACATAGGTGATCTTGGTCGTTTTTCTTTGGTATATGACATCTAATATTTATAATTTATAATATAGTATTAAGTAGTGTGACTACTGGAGAAAAATTAAAAGTACAAATCAAAATATTTAGTTAATAAATAATTTGATTTGTGTTTTCGCAATATGTTCAATGTATTATTTATTTTTGCAGGCACGAGAAGAAGGAGAAGAAATGCAAGAAAAAGCACGTGTCCAGCACTGACAGCAGTGACAGCTCGAGCTGAACGAATGACAGTATTTCCTAGGTTTCATTTTGTCAGATTTTGACATGGCGTGTCAATGTGGGTGATTCGGCGAGCAGCGTTTTAACCGCTCGGATTCGACATTGTCGTATTTACCGAAACGGAAGGACGAGTAGCAATAACATTGATTCTGCTAGACTTTTATTGATACTGAATTACTTTTAAATCGAAAAGAAGCTCTTAGAGTCATAATTTTTTGCCGAGACTACGATAGACGACGAGGATGACGAAATATTCACCCCCCTATAGCACGTATTGACACAAATTATACCTATTTGACAGTTAGGTATCGATTCTTGGTACTTGTGAATGATTGATTAATTGTCAGATCGATATTATCGATAGATACCTACGTCAAATGGAGGTGGCTAAAATATATAAACGCCACTACATTTTTGTCGCATTGAATATAAATATGTATAAATATAAATAACGTAGGTACCTAGTATCAATTCAGATTGCCCGAGATGCTTATAAATGTCAAATATATTTCGTTATTAGGTATATTCGCGGCCCTACCGCGAACTTCGAAATCCGTACGGGGATTTATCCCGACCCAAAAATATATATAAGAGGGTGAGTCAACTTTTTTCTATCTGTTATTGGCAATAACAGATAGAAAACTTGTTGCCGTTACGGTCGCCTGAGTCACGCTGGTTTTATGCAAAACTATGATACCTACTTATATTATGCAAACATGCATGTAAGTAGTGCACAAGTATATTATATGTGGCCCATTAAGGAACGGACTTAACAGCATTAGAAAAATGCATGTTAGCTTAATTTTGCATAAAATCAGCGTGACTCAGGCGACCGTAACCATGGCAATGACAGACAGAAAAAAGTTGATTCACCCAAGAAACCTATCGAGTAATAGGGTATCAAAATGAAGGCCTTTAAACATCGATTATGAATATGTAACTCATGTTTATTCGATTCTAGGCGGCGGTTGAGTATATTTTATTTCATTTCGCTGGAGTCTCAATATTAGCAAGAGAGAAACAACAACTTTGCATCCTTGTAAAACAAATAACTAGTGTAGTACGTTGGGTACCGACCAAACGTTCATTTTAAAAGTACGTTATGGGATAGCAACGTACTGAAATTGTACTATTTTGTACCCAGTATATAAAAAAAAGTACCTTTATACAACAGAAGATGTAATTAGATTAAATTGGTCGGTACGCAACGTACTCGCCTCGTACGGGCCAATGGCTTACAATACGAATTTGAACACCAAGTATGACATAGGAAAATGTACTCATTATGTACCTCATGATTTGGGTACCATAATTACCATGTAATGTTTAAATCAATTATTATTCTTGTTCAAAGTTGGGCGGTATGAAACGAACACGTTCTGTACCGACCATAAAGCTTATTTAACCATTTATTTTAACTTATTCAGTGTCAAATAAATGTACCCAAAATGTACCTCCCAATTACCGACTTAATAATTTTGAAAGAACAAGGATTTTTTTATAAAATTTGTTATTAACTGTGCACCTGATACTTCATAGCATATACAGCGTGTGTATTTAATAAGGGCATAAATTGAAATGACGATTAGTATCGGACCCAGGGTTCCTATTTTATATTAATTTCTTTAGAAAATTAGAATATTTTGCGGTTCACTTGACATTGACTACTACGTACGTACGTAGGTATGTACATTGCTGCTCGGTCAGACTTTAAAAAAAATATACACTTAATGAATTACCCTATTTAACAAAATAATAATGCCATGTAATTCTTATGATCGGATACTACAACTGAATATTATAATACGTCCTTATTGAATACCCTCGCAGTATATAATAAGATTTATAAGTCAAGGTAAAAAGAAGTGTGTATTTAAAAAAAAATCACGCAAGAATCAAAGAACGACTAATATTATATTATATGCATTTAATTAAGTAAAATAATTGTATATTATAGTTAAATTTAATATTGAATATATTTAAAACGGGTCACTCACATTTTATAAGTCGATTATCGTAAAGCAATAATCGATTCAATTGTGTCTGAATCTCACGGGAGTTTCGTAATTAAAATTCAATATTGATAAGGCCCTGCGCCCACTATTGGCACGGCACGGCAAGGGATTTCACTGTGACGATTAATAATCTACTTTATCTACCTGTTGTTAAGGTAGTCTAGTTGCATAATCAATAATCTACTTTAACACCATTCAAGCAGTTAAAGTAGATAATTGATCGTTAAATAGACGCTGCGATGGCGCGGTTGGGCTAACGCTGGCTGTTAACCCAATGATCTGGGTTCAAATCCGATGCTAGACGTTATGGCGCACTTGATTATTTTTGTCATGTTTTTAGAAATTGAATAATAACAACTATAACAAGTCGGTAGAATCATTTGACTAATAAGAAACAAGAAACCCGTTTCTTAAACAGCTGGAAGCGGGTAGATTGTTCATGTTTCGAATATTAGTAGAATTGCATGATTTGTATGCTGCTCATGGTTTAAATATGGATTACACTTTACAGCGTAGATTTCGATAATTATGATAGGTTTAACGTATAAGTAAGTAGCATGTTAACGTGTTCAGACAAGCAACTTCAATGTTATCAAAAGATGATGTTAGGCATACTTACCAACTCGACGTCTTTGTAGACGAGGCACTTTACTGGGCATACCTACAATGCTTCCCCAATATTTCAATAGTTCTATCCTAAGATGTGATTGTTACCTACTATTTTTTTTAATGATATACACATAAATATACTTTCCACATTTGCAGAAAAGACGCCTTCTACGGTGAAGTTTATCGTATTTAAAAAAATTACTTGCACGATACTTACTTTAGATTTTTTTTATAAACTACAACTAATAATAATAATATTGTTTTATATTTACACCCAAGTTAAATAAGGAACTGTAGGACAAGTATACCTACTTAGAATGTTTTTTTTGTTATAAGCCGCACGTGTCTAATAATAAACAAGAAATATGTTGGTCTTGTTAATGCCTCGTAGGCCTGTTTCATCATTGAGCTTTTTATTTTAAATATCAAGGTTCATCAATTAATTTAGATAGTCTGCGAGGGGTTAATATCAGGATATTATGAGGATGTTATGTATTAGTTCAATTCTGGGGACGTGTGGCATAGTTTTTTTAAAATTAAATCTACAGAATAAAAACACGAATTGATTAAGCAATTAGTTTATTAGGTATTATACTTTGAAATATTATAATATAACAAAATAACAATTATATCGAGCAACATTTTTCTATACCTAAATTGTTGTTTTAAAAATTGTATTTGCAATCGCTCCTATAGTATACCTACTGTAAAATGTGATGTTGATCATCTACAACATCAGCACACACCTATATATTTGCCAAGCATTGACAAGAAAAAATACATGAAATAAAACAATGGAAAAGGATTTTATCGCATCAGTCATCTGTAGATCAACCTTGTAAAGTGTTCGAAACGTCATGATGTAATGAATAATTAATAAATATACGCGATATAATCCGTTTCCATATAGTTTATAAATTAATGCTAACATTTAAAACTCTCACACATTATTAGTAACATTATATTCATTTGCTTATATGTTACCTGCAAGGTAAATGAAACATTGTTTACTCGGTGATTAAAACAAAAACTGATACACATGTATGAAACATTAATTAGAATGCCTTAATTATAAAATACTTAATTCCCATCACATAAATAAGTTACATGTTTTTATTATCTATCTACCTACAGCCTATAAAAAAAGAATTACATAAACTGGTATTTATATGTAAATTTCTAATCGTAACATATTCTAGAGCAATAAAATTACAGCATTTAATATTTTAAAATGCTGTAATTGCATATTTAGTAAAATAAACATTAAAACTTTGCCACCAAGAGAAATTACCGGATATGAGATGTTCGATTTTCGTCTCTCAGCAAATGATAGAAAAAGTAGGAAAGTAATAAATAAAATAAAAATTTAAAAAATATATATTTTTGAGCTTATCAATGGTCATATGAATAAGCATGCTTTGTCAGTTAGTTAGTAACTAACTTCATCAGCAATAACATCATTAAACACATTGGATTGCCCATTAACTAGTTGACTATCAAATGATTTAAAGTTATGTCAGGAACGTTTCAAACATATCAAAATCTTTTTTCTCATACAATTTTACATAATAATAATGTTTTATTTATTTATTAAAACAAAAGTGACATGACATTACAGCACAACACCAATGCGTCATGAAACTAAAATTACACTATTGAAAAAAAGATACAGATACACATCACATAATACAAATCAAAAACATTAATTAGATCTAGATTTACGATGTTCAATTTTATATACCTATATTTGCCTGTATGTTAGGCAAAATATTATGGTAGAATGATTAGGCATTTTAAATATCTGTTAAGTAAAAAAATGTAAGTAAAAACCTATTAAAAATTCAAAGGTTGACTAATTCAATAAATTGTTTTAATATTTATATTTTCTGATCGTGTAATCCGGCGAGATAATATAATAAGGCAGTGCTAGATTATTTCAATTTTATTGTAAATCATACGAACGTTATGTAAATAACAAACATGCATTAGCTATGTCACCAGTTTTATATTTTATAGTGAAATCAACCGTTTTGAATGTTATGAAGACAATCTTTGTATTGTTTTTTTTTTTTAATTCAAACTATCTATATTTTCGGTTACAAAATTAGCCCACGTTCACTTGATCTAACAAATCAAAGTAAAAATAAAGTAATCAATTGAACAAATTGGATACTAATCACAACATAACACGACATGCGTCGCATTTTATAGAGTCACATTTTACTATTATTGCGACTTCCAACTTGCACCAGCTCCCCGGGCCCCATCGATGACATCCAGTTCCAATACCCTAGAGTCAAACTACCACTGGCCGTACACGGTAAAAAGTTTTTTTCACAATAACGCTCACCTTTTTTCTCCACAAAATTTTACGGCCGTCTTTATCCGACTTAAACGATTTTTCGTCAGTAGGTAAATATCACTACGTTATTACACCAATCAAAGTCTAGATATTTCATTGCAAATCGCAGTGGTTCCGCACGGTCTGCAAGATCACATGATGCCTGGCTGCTGTCACACGGGTGCTGAGAAACGGGTCGTTTGAATGTGACGCAACAACGTCCTGATGAAACATAGACGCGTCAGTATACGCTCCAGGATTCGGGCCGAAATGCTCTGATTTCACATTTCCCGTCTCAGCAAACCGGCGAACCCACAGCCCATAGTTGCACTGTTGGTCTCTGCAAAGTAAATTTAGTATAAGATTAACATGTTTCGTAATTAATTGAACGTCAAACGTGTCAATATACTCGTACTAGATAAATAATAGGTTAATGATTATATTTTTAATTGAAATTACTTATTCACACAAAAACCATGCGTTTCTTTTAATAAGTAGCTATCTAAGAGTATTACTTACTGATATCATTCATCTTCGTGCGATTTCACTTAACGAAACGTTCTGTTTATGAATAATAATATATAATAATAATTTCGGCCCACTTCAATCCGAAATACGCGTATTCTCCATGTTAATACAAAACAATCAAAATCAATAGGTAACAAGAAAGTAAAATGAACAATGCTTGCAACGAAGGTCGGTTAGCAATGAAATGAAATTTAATGCCATACCCATTACCCACAATATTGTTATAACGATATGTATATATTGCGGGTAGATTAATAAAATATCCACCTCATTCAAGTAAAGGTAATTGGCGTCAAAGAATTTGAATGGTAGCCTACGATATTAAATATAATTAACTTTGAACCTTAATATTAATGATACAAAGTTGTAACTAACGTGAAACTAGACAATAACCTTTTATAAAATAAGGCGACATATTTTTTTGACTTTAGGCGAAATTGAATCTTGAATCAATGTATTATGGTCTTACAGTGCGAACATATTTCTAAAATCTGTATTATTTTGTAAAGTAAATTTTATGATAATTATGATAAGGTAGAAAATACAAGCTCTTAAATTTGAACTATCACGCACACTAGCACAGGACTTCTTCGCAGTGTGTGTCGTGCGTCTGAGATAACTTGTTAGTGTGCGGGGCCTGTAAAGGGCGCTCTTTTGTCGACTGTACATACCTACGTACGTACGTAGTAGTCAATGTCAAGTGAACCGCAAAATATTCTAATTTTCTAAAGAAATTAATATAAATAGGAACCCTGGGTCCGATACTAATCGTCATTTCAATTTATGCCCTTATTAAATACACACGCTGTATAATGCTATGAAGTATCAGGTGCACAGTTAATAACAAATTTTATAAAAAAATCCTTGTTCTTTCAAAATTATTAAGTCTGTAATTGGGAGGTACATTTTGGGTACATTTATTTGACACTGAATAAGTTAAAATAAATGGTTAAATAAGCTTTATGGTCGGTACAGAACGTGTTCGTTTCATACCGCCCAACTTTGAACAAGAATAATAATTGATTTAAACATTACATGGTAATTATGGTACCCAAATCATGAGGTACATAATGAGTACATTTTCCTATGTCATACTTGGTGTTCAAATTCGTATTGTAAGCCATTGGCCCGTACGAGGCGAGTACGTTGCGTACCGACCAATTTAATCTAATTACATCTTCTGTTGTATAAAGGTACTTTTTTTTATATACTGGGTACAAAATAGTACAATTTCAGTACGTTGCTATCCCATAACGTACTTTTAAAATGAACGTTTGGTCGGTACCCAACGTACTACACAATAACTACTGGGTGAAATCAAAGTGGCGATACAAAATAATATTTTCTAAATCACTCATGACTACAGCCTACGTTTACTATGGGACCATCTTCGAAAACATCACTTAAAATCTTCAACTCCACACAAATTATGAAACCTTTTGCTATAATTCATTAATATGTATCCATTTCTCCATACTGATTCCTTACAAATTTGTATACATATTAATAAACTCTTTGAGGATTTAGTAATGGAGTCGGCTTCATATCGTTTCCCCTCTGCCAAAGACTTTGGCCAAGAATTTGTACATTGACCAAACCTGTTTTTAAAACTATTTCATTAATCGATTCTTCGCAGTCTTGTAATCGTTATGTACCCGTAACAAGCTCCGTCAAAATGCCTGTATGTGCTATGTATGGATTCAAAACTCGTTCGAATACATCATGTATACAAAGTATGCGATACCATTTCATATCTTGCCTTTATTTGTTTATATTACAACATTTTATTACATAAAATTGTTCAAGAAAATTAAGTACCAGGGAATCGATAGCAAAATCGGTTTCAAAAATATCGCACACAATTCGTATTTTCATTTTTAACTGATGGAGAAAGTTTGACATTTATTGTATTCTCGTATTTAAGGTTAATAAGGTCTACCCATCTTTAAATTTTGTAGGAAATATCAGACTTAGTGAATCAAGTAAGACAGAAGACTCTGCCTTGGTCTAATGTTAAGCTTATATGTAAGCCAATAAGGTTGAATATTTATTGCGCTTATTTGGAATACGTATTACGCGCGAAAATACATAGTGATGTGAACGTTACTCTTTATGACACAATGTCGAGAGTAGGTATAAAATGTCGAGATACGGACACTTGTGTTTACGTATATTAGTGTTCTCACAGTAAGTAAATAAAAACACAGTCTTATCGAATTCAATAACTTCATTTTTACAAGTGCTACTTAACGCTAGTTGGACCTATATTATAAATTGTATTTAGGTACTTACTAAAATATCACTAAGGAATATCAATATCACCGGCCTTATTGCAAAAACTTGTATGTATACGCACCTACGCACCTTGTACCTACGCACTTGTATTCAAATTGTATCCTTACGAGTATTCACAATTAAGCCTCAGTGAGTTTTACCCCAGCTAACTAAAACTATCTTACTACAACAAAATAAATAATACTCGTAAGGACATATATTGTTTTCTTTCACAACCGCTAATTAATATTATTTATTAAATATTATAATTGATTTACGGATTTCGAAATGCACGTGATTGACCGAGACTTTCCTTACAGTTACAGTCTTCGTAGTCAAAGATCGCGATAAACGAAAACATAATCAATTGAAGTAGGTTAATGGCAAGACATTCAGGCGGTTTTGTATTAAAATTGGTTGATTAATTAATAACTGTTACTAATTGTCTGTTTACTTTTATTTAAATACTCAAAACAACAATATATAGTACCAAGGTGCACGTCAATCTATGACGTTTAGAAAAATATATCGATACGATAATCTTCAGACACTTGAAAGCCATATTAATCGGTTCGATTACACCTACGTCGATAGTTTGAAATTGTGTCCGCATAGAAATTTTACTGTATTAGTGTGATAATTTAACTTAGTGTTGTGGTATTGTTTAAGTGTGCGTGAGTAGTAACGAGAAGAAGAAATGCATTTGTAGTTAGATCGTTTACATGTGTGCTACCTCGTCCCCCTCGGAAATTGGCAGAATGTTTTGTTAGGAAAGTTATAGCGATACCGTCTCCCCATACTAAATCCTCAAAGAATAAACTGGATACCAGAATTTACACACTTTTTTCTGCCAAATTCGATATAAGTCCCATAGTAAAAGTTGATCGTTATCTTGAATAGATCCAGAAAATATTATTTCGCATTACCAATTTGATTTCACCCTGTATTGTTCCACTAAAATTTGTAAGTAGGTACCCTACCTATTAGCTGGGCATTTTCGCGAGAAGAGATCCAAAAACTTATTTTTCTGAAACAGGTAAATTTTATGTTTTTCCTGCTCAGAATCACGAGCTCTTTCGATCCTACTAGAAGAAAAAAAGTGTCCCAACTTTTTGTTTCTATTACGTAACCATTTTTCAAACACTTTGTACAGCGGTTACAAAGTGGAGAGCATGTAAAATGTATGAAAAATGTGGGACCATTTTTTTCTTGTAATTTTTTTCTCCTAGTTTGAAAGAGCTCGTTATTCTGAGTAGGAAAAACATTAAATTTACCTACCTTAAAAAACATTTTTTTTGGATCTCTTCTCGCGAAAATGCCCAGCTGCCAGCTGCCACTGTAAGAGCGGCCGTACACTTGTAAGTTCTTACGTAAGTTGTAGGGACGGAGCTATAGTAAGGAACGAGAGGTGCATATATTATCACTATCTCATTCCTTAGTATAGATCCTTCCGTACAACTTACTTAAGAACTCACAAGTGTACGGGCGCTCTAAGATTAACTCGGACTTATTTTCTATTCCTTTCGCTTGAACCAATATGCGAGCATGAGCGGTAGGGACAGGAAGTATATCCTAGTAAAGGCCTTATCACACTTGCGATTTACAAGCGATTTAAAAGCGAAGCGTACGCGTTGCGTGTTCGTCGCGTGCCCGTAACCAAATCGCCGCGATGGCGTCGCGATTACGCCGCGATCGCGTAACGAATTCGCTGCGCAGCCGTCAGTAAATCTGAGTCTTGGACTGTCACTTAAGGTGCGTTCAAACTAAAAGAGCATTCGCTGTTCTAACCTCCCACTCTACGAAATTCGATCAGTCGTGACGAACAAGCTGCGCGTACCTACGCTTCCCTTTCAAATCGCTTGAAATGTCATACGTACATAGTAAATGGCACACTCCTTGCGTGTCGTGCACGCGCGCGTCTCCAGCAAACGGTGTGCCGTCTACTATTTGTATACATACGCTACAAGGCTCACGCCGCGTACACGCGCACGTACCGCACACGCATTCGGTGTGGTTCGGCCTTTAAATTCACGGCACGGCAGCTCATGGTACGCTTCACTGTCTTCACTCACACTATACAGGGTGCTTTTCCATCAAGTGCCTTACACCACTACGACAGCGTGCCTTACACCACTACAAAATATGACATAATCGATTTAAGATATTTAAAAATAAAAATGTATGTGAATGGTCCACGGAAAGAACATCAGGCTTAGCACATGAGATAAATGTCCCGTCCTTCACTAGCTATATTAACAAAAGAGGGACGGATAGACTATCTCGCGGCGAGATACTATCGCGTCAAGTCAATCATGTGCTGAGCATACTGGGGCCTATTTCTCGAAAGCTTGTAACTTGTAATACAAGCGGAGGTCTTTTTCTAATTCATCATCATCATCATCATCATCATCATCAGCCTATATTAGTCCACTGCTGGACGTAGGCCTCTCCTATAAACTTTGCGTATAGACGCATTAGGAGGTAAATGCCCATAATCACCACGCTGGGCAAGCGGATTGGCGATCGCAGTAATGTGTCCACTATGATGACGCTGCTGCCCATCATCAATCTTGTAGAATGGTTAGTGACATTTCAATCCCTTAGTCGACTCTTACGACACCCGCAGGAGGAATTGGGGTGGTGACAAATGTATTCTTACTGCCGTCACCACACGGCAGAAATTTTCCAATTAATAGTGTTAAAAAGAAACTTCCGCTTGTATTACAAGTTACAAGCTTTCGAGAAACGGGCCTCTGGTCTAGTCAATTCAAATTACAGAAGGAAAAACCATCTTACTTTTAACAGAATGCGGTGTGAATCAGCCCTGATTTTTTTAAGCTTTGGACAATGTTCTTTCCATGGACCCTTCATATATCATTTATTTAATATGAAACTTTCTAAAATGGTAAAGTCTACATCATATCATAATACTATGTATCTCTTATTTCACTAGTTCGCAATCTCGCATAATGAAATTGTTGCTAGGTTAACATTAAGAAATATATTAATGGTAATACATACCTAGTTGTTGTTTTATAACAAGATTGTTAGATTTTATAAATAAAATGTTTAAATAATACGTCACGTTTTTCAATATTATCCCTGAATATAAATATAATTATCCTGTTAAGACCTATATAGACGTATTAGGAGGTAAATGCCCTAATCGCCACGCTGGGCAAGCGGATTGGCAATCACAGTACTGCTGCCCATCATCAATCTTGTAGAATGGTCAGTGACACTTCAATCCCTTAGCCGGCTCTTACGACACCCGCAGGAGGAGTTGGGGTGGCGACAAATGTATTCTTACTGCCGTCACCATAAGGCCACCGTCACCACACGGGCACGGTTCCCATTGAGTATGTTTCCATGAGAACTTTGAAGAATATTGTATTTCATAATTGAGTAAACAAGGCATAAAATATAGTTACCATAAAAGGCATGTATATACAACGGTTTAGGCATGATTAGATTGCTTGTAAAAGTTAAATTGCCGAGAACATTCTCTATAGAAGTTTCGCAACTTTTGAAACTTTTATTCGATACATTGGTAGATAATCTACCTCACATGCACATGCTTACACATGTAAAGCTACATTTGCCTCATTGTCAGCCTCCGTCTAGTTGGTAGTGACCCTGCCTACGAGCTGGAGGTTCCGGGTTTGAATCCCGGCGAGGGCATTATTTGAGTACTTATTTATCACCAGTATTTGTTCCTTGGTCGTAGCTGTCTATGTATCATATATATCGTCACTTGATACCCACGACAGAAGCCTTAATTGAGCATACCTTGGCACTAAGATGATTATGTGGAAGATGTCTTAAGATATTTATTAATTTTATTGTCTTCATACCTAAATCAATGGAATAAATAACCTTGGCCATTTTATTTAAAATGCATGAATTACAAGACACTTATGAATGAGGGGGGCAGTTATTAATAAGTAATGCTAAAAAAATATATTAGAGAGATTTTTATTAAATTATTTTCAAATTACACTCATAAAAATTATGAACTACACAATAAATATTAAAAATAATAACTTACATATACCAATAGCGCAATACAAAAGTAGCCAACAATTGAACAACCATGACTGATGATGATGATGAGAGATACCATCGATATTCGCGTACTGCGTACTACGGTGTACAAAGGGTACAACATAAATTATAAGAGATAAGTACCTAGGACTCTCTACTGCATATATGGGATCTGTAGGACTACCTGCCTCGAACTCCGAAAATCTAAAATTTCTAAGGTGTCAACGATGTGATCGAGACAATGAATCTAGGCTACTTTTGAAGCATTACCGGTATCTCATATCCCTGCTTATTCTTCTAAAAGAATCTAATGTATCACTTGACGGTAACTTCATAAACGTCGTTACTCGCTGCCTTTCGTCCCGTACTTATAGAAAAACGCGCGCCAGAAGTACGCCCGGTCGGGAGTGAGGGGGGCGACGTACTGGGGCTCCAGGTTGATCTCCAGGTGGTGGGGGGCAGGTAGCCATTCGCCACTGGCTGGGTCCGGCGTGGGAGTGCTGGAAATACAATTGCAAAGTAGTACCTCGCTTTACGCGAGTGGGATATTCCTTAAAAAAACGAAAAGGCCGCTTTCCAATCGTTAGCGAATCATGGCGCGAAGCACGAACGCGAGTGTGTAGCAATCGTTAGCGGTTACGCGCCGCGATTCCCTCACGAGTAGGGAGCGGCCTTAACGCCGCGGCCACGACATCGGTCTAAGGCGACCTGCTTAGCGGAAAACGTATGGTGCTCCCTCTCGTACCCATATCGGCATCCCGCTCCAACTCATGGATTCGCTCGCCGCTGGTCGCCTTAGACCAATGTCGTGGCCGGGCCGTAAAGGAACTAGGGTAGTTGTACAAGTTGTACAACTACCCTAGTTCACGCGAAGGATATTTTCACAAAAAGTGAAACACGAGTACATAGCGCGTAATTTGAAATTGACGTAAAAGTGAAACCACGTATCAAGGTAAAGCGGAGAGGGGTGTGTTTCAATAGAACGGGTCCGATCCGTTTCGGAGTCTCATAGTTGCATAGGCCGGTCTTATAGTGCTTGCCATCCAGAGCAATATGGCAATATCGGAGCGATCAAGGGCCTCACCAATATCTGATTGCCATGATATTAGAGTCCATGTTCACTTATTTTTGAGCACTGTGGTCGCTCTACCAACTTTTTATAGAAAATATATTATAGCTGTTCTTACCATGAGTTAGTTTAACACAGTAAAACTTTATACTTTGTGTAAACATTTTGATAAAAACTAAAACTTACCCGAACTTGGCGAAGTTTGTCCACATCATAGTCATGAACGTCACTATCCTGGCGTCATTCTCGTCCATGGGAAGCGGTAGACGCTCCAGCTCGAAGATATAGAACAGTTCGTCCCTGTTAGCGGTGGCCGGCAGGCTGCTGTTGGTCAACAATCTCCCCAAATTCCTATTCCCTATATAGTTGAAGATAAACTCGTATACTGGAACACCTGAGGAGTTTGAGTACAGCTCAGAGAATAAAGACATTGGACCGGTGTACGAGAAGTCTGAATTACAGTTTATAAGACCCCCTATTAACGCTTCGTCGGAGGTAACGTTTGTGAAGTAGGTTTCTTTCATGATGTCTCTGAATTCTTCTATTTCGTCTTTGGGAACTATTAGTGAACGCTGGTCCAGAGCGGAGTAATCTTCGTTCTTTATTCTGTCCATTTGGCTAGTTATAGTATTGTAGTCTAAAGTACTTATTAAACCTTCAACAGTGTTAAGGCCGATTATAATTGGAACAGGGTTGAAGGATTTGTGTTTCTTCCCAGCTGTAAGGATATTGAAAGGCGTGTCAGTCAAAAATGGCTCTTCACCGTCGAAAGTCTTCTCAACTGATGGTATAAAAACCGATTTAGGGTGCATCTGTTTCGATATAGCCTCTTCAACTTTCATGATTGGAGTGTCGGTGTACAGTTTTAGAAGTTTTTCCGGGTTAGTACTGATGAGTTCTAAGGATTTGGCGACTTGGCTAGCAGTGGCTAAGGGGTCATGGTCAAATGACTCTGGGGAGAACATCGTTCCGCTCTCAGATATCACTCTATGGAACAGGCCTTTCGTAGACTCTGATAGTGTCAAGTACAGAGCTGCAGCGCCGCCACTGCCTTGCCCAAAAACAGTTACATTGTCCACGTCTCCGCCGAAGTTCAGTATGTTTTCTTTAACCCATCTCAAAGCCTGTCTGATATCCTTTAATCCGGCATTTCCTGGTGCCCCTTCTATTCCTAAATTCAAGAACCCGTACGCGTTAAGTCTGTAGTTGATGGTGACGACGACGACCCCATGGCTGACGAGGTACTGAGGCCCGTAGAAGCTGGGGGAACCAGCTCCGACGCCGAAGCCTCCGCCGTGGAGGAACACCATGACGGGGAGGGTGGTGTTGAGACCGGTGATAGGGGAGGGGGTGAAGACATTCAGGACGAGGCAGTCCTCGCTGTCGCTGGGAGCTGCAAGGGGGTCGTTGGAGGGAAACTGGGGGCAGAGGACGGCACGAGAGTCCGCCTTGTAGATGTCGGAGAAAGACGGCGGCGCCAGTGGTGCCTACGAAAAAAAAGGGGTGTTATGGCGCGTTGCTGACCTATTAGAGGATTCACTGAACTAACAGATACTTACATAATAAAATGATAGTATTCGTGAACTTACCTTAAATTTAACAGGAACTCCATATCTGATCCCCAGGAACTCGCAATACAATCCGTTTGATGCCAAACCGCCTTCTACTTTACCCTGTTTAGTCGAAATTATATATTTTTCATCCCCCCACACCGCTGTAAAAATGGCGGCAAAAAGCACTAGGCTGAACACGCTCATGTCCTTTACTCTTAAAACTATAATACTTTTTTCAATTATCCAACTCTTTTATAGTAATAGTATTGAAAAACACCTTTGATGATTTAAAAAGTTCGTCGATAATAGATTTTGATACATATTTCAATAACGTTAAGGTATGTTTTAATTAACTTTGCGTTTCATTCGTACGTGATCGGTAGATGAAAATTACATATCGATTTACTAAGAATTATTGCAGTTTTGTTTGAGTTCTATCTTGATCGTTGATAATCATTCAGATAGATAATTATTATGAAATCTGTCGTAAGCGTATTATCTAACATTAAGTGATTTTCACGAGGTGTTAATACAAAGACTAGGTATGGACACCTGTAACTAGGTACTTAAGAAAATTGGCACTAGCGCTTTACCGAACCCTTTAACGTCAAGTAGCTATTTTGATGAGACAGACATACATGAGATAGACAAATGAATAACGCAAACGAAGTTCCGAAAATAGAGCCTTGGTCGAATGTTAAATATTTATGTAACTATGCACTTTCTTACATGAAATTCCAAATTATACTAAAAATAATCCTACAGGTCTTAGAAACGTAGGTAATGGGTTTGGGTTGTTGCACGAATGAACAACGACCCTTGTGCCAACTTCGAAATTGGATTGACAAAGACAAATCCTCGAAATTTCGATGATGATATTGATGATATTCGAATCTCGCGGTAGAGCTGCAAGGTACGTAGACGTACAGTCACGTCTAATAATATGTATAGGGTTAGTTGTGGAACATTGACACAAACGGACACAATGAAACTTTGCGATATCTCGGAAACCTGACCTTAACGGCTAGTCCCGTCTATCAAACAAGGACGAGCTTAGGGACCCTCCACAACTCCCCAGGGTGTGAGCGACGATCGCAGAAGGAGCACGTCGCTACATGCTTCAAAGCGAATTGAACCAGGAAAAGTAACAATTTTTATTTATATTTCGTAATTTTTTGTAAGAATACAGAGAATTGTTTGGTAGTATTTATATTTTTGTCGTATTGTATATATATTCAAGTTTATCTTAAGCTAAATACTTTTAAAATTAGTTCAAGTTTTGGACTCGTTTTTTTATTTAGTTTAAAATAATACCCAGGTGTCTCATAATGAAACATTTTTATGTAATGTACAATGAAACAGGTCCATGTTTCGTTGTGTACTGTATAGTTTTACTGTACACCGAATGTGAAATTGCAAAAGGTTACTATTCTATGAGACTGTTTATTTAAACATGTTTCATGTTTAGCACCTCATTATCAACCTATTAAGGCCCACTTGTATAACCTAGGGTTAAACACTGACCAGTAAAATGGTCACTTTAGCTCCTGCTGGTGAATACTTGGTTATTTGGCTAAACCCGGGTGGTACAAGAGACTCTAAGTAGTACATTTCTAATATTTTTGGTTGACTAGTATAATTATACTATATATTAAATATTTCGTAAAATTATATGCGTAGTAATAGTGGTAATAAAACATATTTTTTATCTTTTAAAACATTCTGTTCCTACATATTGTATTAATATGTGATTTGAAAATTTTTCGGTTGCTTAAACCGCCAATGTGATAAAGATTCGTTAATAAATTAATCTTCCCAAGAATTTTACTAAGAACAACCACATAATATATAATAACCTGTTTTACTACTGATTATGTAACTCTGTTTCAATGTTGGTTACCCGTGATATTTTTAGTTTACAATGAAACAGCTCACGGTGTTTCACTGAACACTATTTATTAGTACACATTGAAACAATACACTTTTTTCAAAAACATTTTAAGAATATATACGCAATTTTCAGAACTAGAGCCACTTTTTTACATACCATAAATAATTATGACTATTAGTCTATTTTATGGCAAAATATACGATTTGTAACTTTCAAATTGAATGTTTCATTGATGGCACTAGTTTAAGTAATATGTTTAACAATAAAACATACGTACATAATAAAACAACATGATATTTATGTTGTCACAAAGTGTATGATATCTATCGTGGAGATGCCCAGGACCCTCCCGCGTTCACCTGGGTTGCAGTCATACTACGAGGATACATAAAACATAACTTTTTTTGCAATATGTCGCAGTTATCGACGACATTGGTAAGTGACTATGAAACTTGGGTTGTATACAATGAAACATTCTTTCGGTTTCATATATCTTTCAGTGGTCTTATTAATCATTTAACAAATTAGAATCCTACTAAACTAAAGCTACTCCAGCCTACCATTATTATTAACTTTCCTTTATTTTGTATTCATTGCAAGCGTACTTATATATTTGTTACATATAACACAGTTCCAATGTTGGTTAAGTCTGTTTCATAGTTCATTGGATTTATTTCATCTGTTTCAATGTAAAAATTCAGGTGTTTCATTGAATACATGCACGAGGACACAATGAAACAAATCTCATTTTTTGTTTAAAGTTGCATAACACATATACTATTGAAAATAATTAGAAACCAAGAATAGCATTCGATGGCCAACTAAATTGTTTATCTTCGAACACAATATCTCACTCGTAACTTCAAAAACACCAGAGATACAATGGTTTGAAATTTAGTTGTTTCATTGATCCACAACTTACCCTACATTTCAGAACGTATATCAAAGGCGTAAGGATCAAAATCGTATACGTATTATTAGAGCCGACCGTTCCCTGCAGAAGTACACGGAGAGGTTTTTAGGTCCGTCTCCACACCCGGGTGATATTACCGTGGTATGCGTAATGCATTTTTCCTTTCCTTAAAAAAGGGTAGATAGGTAAAGAGGTACTACGGTCACACTAAACAACTTTTACTGTGGAGACAACCTAGAAATAGCGAAAAAAACATCCAAATTAATAGTATCAATTAACTCAAAATTAGGAGTCAATCCAACGAATGCTTTCGAAATTTTGCTGTTTGCCTCTCTTTCTAACCAATAATTGCGTGCGTTAGAGAGGCAAACAGCGAAATTGTAAAATGTAACTTTATAAAACGCGAACCTGGTCTTAATGTGAAATTCAATATTTCTATGGGGACGGCCAACACTCCTAATATACTATTTATAATTTACCGCCTTTGCTAATGTATTTTAAGTTGTCAGATAATTTAGGTACTATTCCCTTGAACTAGGTATGTCACCTACTAACTCTTGCTGTATTTAATTATGTGATGAATTTGATAACTGGAGATATTATGGTAAAGGTAAAGAAATTTAATTTATGACAAATTCAAGTTACAATGTCTTCTACTTTTCGTCTCTAAATAGTTATCAACAACTCAATAATAAATACTACTATGCAATTTCTCCTGACAACTGACAACTTGCTTGACAAGCATAACTAGGTCAAGTGCGAAGCCATAACATAATTTGCAATGGTAAAAACGCCTAAACGAAACGTATTTTTTGACGTTTCTCTTCTTTGCTGTCTGTCTCTGTCTTGGAAAATTGAAGCAAATCGTGTGAAAGTTTTCAGTAAAATCGATAAATTCACTTTTTACTTCTTAAAAACACTGCTGTGCAGTGTGTTTATTTCTTACAAGAGACCTTTGTAACGGTCCAACGACAGCTGTGAACAAACTCCGTCCTTCCACAATAGTGCTTACGTGTGTACAAAGTATCGGTACTAATTCGTGATTCCATTGTTGTATTCAATTATGATAGTGTAATTTGAATAAAGAATAGTTAATCGGCTCAGTTATGAGTAAAAAACCGGCTCGTAGTGGTCCGAAGATACGAATAACTCGAGCAGCGTTTCGACTGAAGAAAAGTGACGATCCTCCACTATTCCAGCCAAGACCGGTTGACGAACACAAGTACATCTACACCTGCCAATATTGCAGACTGAAGTTCACTCAGAATAGTCAGTTCTTCCGCCACATGACGTCGAATCACGAGACGCAGCAGAAACAAGCTACTTTCGAATGCAATAATTGCCAAGTAGTGTTTTCCAAGAAAGCAAACTTGGACTTGCACTGTCAAACGCATCATCAGATCAGAAGTAAGTCGAGATGCGAATCATGCTCCATCACATTCAAGTCCCGACATTGTCTGAGGAGACATTTAAAGCTGAAACAGCTCATGAGTGAGAATTCATGCTTAAAATGCCAGAAAAAGTTTACCAATAAGGACCGCTTAGCGAAACATGTTAAGAATAAGCACACATTTAAGAATGTTACTCATCAGTGTGATATATGCTCGGTTAAGTTTAAGGAGAAGGAGTCACTGCTAAACCATTTGAACCGGATCCACAAGAAGTTATGATTTAGGAGACGTGTTATAGTTTCGTAATTATTTGGGTTACTCATTATTCTTTATTTTAGGTTCACTCTAATTCATATGCTTCAAACTTTTTTTTATTTAAAACCCATCCAAATATAATTTGATCAATAAACTTTCTCTTTGTTGTTTGCCCCGTTACCTACAGCACCATTGTGTCAAACATAATTTCTTAAAAATATTGTTAAAGCTCAGAACAATTGCAAATTGAATATTATAACCAAAAAACTAACTTTCAGTAGAATTTTTAACTTCCTCGGTTAGTCTGACTTCTTGATGTAACTGTGCTCAGTAACAATTATATTAAACACTTTCACTAACAGTTAAACAATGTTAAGCATACAAGCACCCCTCTTGCTGAGATACTATCATGGCAAGAGCAAGTTTTATTGCAATCTAATTAGAAGCGAAGACGGGTATATAAAAAATTTTACACAAGATTGTCACATAGGGCCTGTAGTTTGAATACCATTTGTCAGTAGAATCCAAAAAAATATAAACAAACCTAAAAACTTGCATTATTTCATGATCACACACTTTGGAACACAATATTGGTTTTATTACCAACTTAAAACCTTAATCCCTAAGTTTACATACATTTTTAGTTAAAATAATAGATATTTATTTGTATTAGCGTAAAATATATCTGTGAATGTTTTTCACAATATGTGTCAAAGACTGAGAATCGAAAGTCAGCCATATTTGTTTAGTTTTTTATGGATTCTACTGATGATGCTTGGTATACTTTGTATACCTATCTATCCTGAGCAGTCCTTATCTTTCATTCTTGCCTTCCATCTCTTACCAATAGACTCAATTGCTTTGTACAACATCAATACCTATTGAGTTTTTATAGCTACAGATGTGGTAACAAAGTTAAAGAGAACTTTAATTCACACTGATTTAACCTTTTTCTGTGAGCAACATTATGTGGACATCAAAATATGCCTAACAACATAATCATTGAAATTGCTTGTCTGAAACATATAATTTTGAACAAAATAAAAATAACATGTTGTTATCACTTAGATACATAATTCCCTTCCTCAACTAGAACTCAAAATAATTGTGTTATTGTCAATAAGAAATGACGATAACTTCTATACAGACTAATAAATATTGTTATAAACACTGAATCCTTCAAATCCTGTGGTCCTTAGTCCTTTAGGGACCTAAAAGTATCTCCTCAAAGTTATTGACTATGCAGTTGAAGGTCAATTCTATATTTAAATAGTTGAATAGTCTAAACATGTATTGGAAATTGATAAAATACAGGGTGTTTGTTATATCGTTAGCCAAATTTGGATATGTCATTCGCGATCACCAGTACACAACATTTTTGAAAAAAAAGTGACACTTTTTTTAGTTTTTTTTTTCCCGTTTTTTATCCGGCAAAAACATAATTTGTGGTCACTAGGCAAGTTTGTTTCAATCCGTGCGATTCGATGGCAGACAAAAGGGTAGCAGGTTTGAGTAGTCAAGTCTTAGCCAATCAGGAGTTCATCACAAGCACCGATCAGCCGACGTCACTCACCCCACCATCGGCACTAAACAATGAATAAAATGTCCTAACTACATGCACACACGATTGTTATTTGATTAAAACTGCCCAAGCGCATACCTACCTGTACCTGCTCGTCGTCATAAACAATTCAATTTGCTTAGAGAGTGCATTCGAATCGATATCTGAGGTAAACCAGTACGCGTTTGTATGACGTAACATTTAAGTTACTCCGTTCTTGAGGTCAAATTATGCTGGCTCGGCTGATCGCAAGATGCCATGTGCCATTTGTACAGCACTCTGTAAACAAAGAACGAGTGCGCTTGCGTGAACACGCTCGAGTCAAACTACCCTCAGATCGGCGCGCAACTCAAAATACCCTCATTATTAGTACTGTATGCGATAGACTGATAATTCTGTCTCGTGGGTTTTACCTGCAAGTTAAGCTCCACCTCCATTCCCCACCACGCGTAGGAAACTATTGAATTAGTTACCTTATGCGGGTTAATTAAAGTTGCAAACTCAAACACCCTTTCCAATCTGATTTGGCAGTTATGAGCGCATACTAGGTGGGGCAGTACGCAAAGTAAGCAAGTGATCATAGTGACCAAACATTCGTTAGATAATGGGATTAAAAAAAAAATCTATAACAAAAAGGATAATGAAAAATGGATTATTTTCGTTTTACCAAATATATTTTTACGCCTTTACCCAACACATATTGTAATATGGCTAATGATATAAAAAACACCCTGTATTGTAATTCTTTTTTTTTGTTTTAGTCCTTGTGGACAGACAAAAGCACTAAGCCTTACTGCCTTATTGTAATTTCATGTGGATGTTTTAATATATTTTGTTTACAGTGGATATGTTCCATTTAAATATATTATATGAATAAATGTAATTTTCTTTTTAATTAGGCTTCCCAAGCAGAATGGGGAAACCACTGGATTTAGAAAGTAGCAGTATTTCTTACTAACATTTTCATGTCACTTTTCATCAGGGGCGTAGCTACTGCCGTATCTGCCGTATCAATTATACGGGGCCCCCGGGCCACGGGGGCCCCCAAAGTGTGTAAGGAAAAAGAATAAAAACTTTCTAATTTATATTACCTCCATATAAGGGCCTCCAAAAAATTTTTATACGGGGCCCCGACAAGGCACGCTACGCCACTGCTTTTCATAAACTGTTGTTTTTTTTTGCTATTATTGTTACTAAAGTAATTTCTTGTATCTATCACTTAGCTTTAGTTTAACATAATGTAAATAGCTAAGCAAAATTATATGTAGACATAAGCTTTGAGTAGCAAAGGTAACTTTCATTTTTAAAACTTAACTGTATTTGTCAATTATCATAATCTTGCTTTTACCAGGTTCGTAATTTAATAGAATCCTTATTTGTGGGTGAAGTATATAATTCTGTATATATTAAAATCATTACTGACACAGATGACTGGACAGTTATAGGGACATTTTTTTTCAAAATCACTCCGTTTTTTTTAATTTGAAACTTTTAATTTTTAATATGATTTCCACTCAGAATCGCGAGCTCGTTCGATCCTAATAGAAGAAATTTTTTATCAAAAGGTTTTTTCCATTCCATTACCATTTTTTATACATTTTCTAAAATGTATGTAAATTTTAGGATAATTTTTTTCTCCTATTTGGATCGAAACAGCTCACGATTCTAAGAAATCATATAAAAAATAATTGTGACCCAAAAATGGCCCATAGAATACAGTCTGGCAAAAAAGAGTAGAAATTAAAAAGTGGCAACATTGTAGTGTCATCCTGTTTTTTCACGCATATTGATTTGAAAGGGACGACACTACGATGTTGCTACTTTCTAATTTCTACTCTTTTTTGCCAAGCTGTACTTTTGAGGTTGTAAACACAGTACAGTCGCCATCAAATATATCGTAGCGTCCGGAGCGTTCCAAAATATCTGTACACGCCTTTATTGCTATAACGATAGAGACGTGTTACAAAACAGATACTACTTTAGGCACTGGTCTCACCGCGAGCTACTAAGCTATGAACTATGGGCTATAAACACGAACAAAAGATACGCACTCCCGTGTAAATAAAAGAGACACGGCGATACTCGCCCGGCGGTGATAGCTGGGTCGCGTTTTATAAAGTTACAATTTACAATTTCGCTGTTTGCTTCTCTAACGCACGCACGTATTGGCTAGAAAGAGAGGCAAACAGTGAAATTGTAAATTGTAACTTTATAAAACGCGACCCTGATAGCTGGACGAGTATCGCCGTGTCTCTTTTATTTACACGGGAGTGCGTATCTATTGTTCGTGTTTATAGCCCATACCTAGTTCATAGCTTAGTAGCTCGCAGTGATATCATTGCCTTAGAGTGGTAAAGCAAGAATATAGTAATTGATAATGATAGTAAAAAAATGGTAATTTGTGAAATTGTTTGACAGATATAAATCTTTATTTTTAGAGCCTCTTTCAATTAAACTAGATCTGACAGCTCAAAATGTTTTCGCTGTCAAAAGACACTAATGTGACTAATGGATATTCCTATACTTTTGATATGCAGTATGCTATTAAATAGGTCTCTCCACCATAGATATGCTATGTGGATTTGAGTCACATGTGGGTAGTTTTCAAAAATATTGTACATAATTAAGGGCTTATTGAAAAAGATCGATTGCAAAAATGTACATAGTTAAAGGCCTTCAATGAAAACAAAATTTAAACGTCATAATTTTTGTGTTGTGAAGTTAAAAATGCGAATCAAGTTTTGAGAATGAATAAAGGAGACAAATTCAAATTTCAAATTATCTACGAGTGTTTTTTTTTAAATATTTTTAGTCCTTGTGGACAAGCGAAAGCACTAAGCCATACTGCCTTTATCTACGAGTGAAACAACTTTTTTTTTTAATTTTAAAATGGCAAAAACGGAACCCTTATAGATTCGTCATGTCCGTCTGTCACAGCCGATTTACTCGGAAACTATAAATGCTACAGAAACAAAATTTGGTGAGGATATGCGTTGTATGAACCGCTACGTGATTATGATACTAAATTGTAAAAAAAACTATTGTGGTGGGCTCCATACATGTAACTGAGGTATATAATTTTTTTTAGTTGTATACGTGTGGAGCTGTGGAGTATTAATAGAAAGGTCTTTGAAAATGATATGAAGGTTTATACATCTCATTTTTATTTAAGCAAATCGTGTTCGAGATATCAGCTCGCAAAGTCTGAAAAATGTGCCCCCCCCCTCTATTTTTTGAACTACGCGAAATAAAATTCTAAAAAAAATGTTATACACAAACACATTAATAAACTCTATCAACGATTTTTGGTTTGATTAAATTATCTCCTGTAGTTTTTGAGGTAGGTTGATTTAACTGTATTTTTTAATAATAAACTGATAATGGTACGGAACCCTTTGCGCGCGAGTCCGACTCGCACTTGGCCGGTTTTTTTGCTACTGCCGAAGGTTGTTGGACGGATAGCACATAGTTTTGTATGACTAATTATTGTTGTATAAACACAATGAGGGTTTTTGATACTTTTTCTGCCGCTATGGGGAGGTGAGATGGCAGCACTGAGCGGGAGTTTTGACGAATTGTCAAAATAAATACGCGCATTTAATTTTCTATATATTTATAGGTTTATTTATTCTGAAAACCATTACTTTAGGAATATTGTTTTCTAAAATAAATAAAAAAAAATAGTTCTAAGTCAATTCCCATGAAATTAACAAAGTTATAGTAATTATTATTAATACCAGTGACTTCGCGCGCGTGTTTTATAGCTCCGTCTTCAGTTCGACGACCGTGTAATTAGTCGTAATCCATTACAAAATCAATACTCTTCCAAATAAAATAGAATTTCAATATTTTAGGCCCAGGTGCCTATGAATAGTATGAATCCACAGACAACATTGTCTGTGGGCGTCGGTGTACCGTCGAGTCTCGTGCCTTCGCCTAGGATACCTATCTTCGCCTAGTGAAAAGATGAAATTCCCGGCTTATTTTTAGAGCACCCTCACGTAGCAAAGTACATGTTTTTCAAAATTGCTATTTAGTAATTTTCTGTCCACTCTACTCTAAAATTAATGCGGAATCTTCAACTTCTTACACTAGGCGAACGAAGATAGGTATCCTAGGCGAAGACACGCGACTCGACGGTACTTGATATTTTTGTTTGGTCGTTCGGTATATTACACTTATCAAGAACGTGATTTGTAATAACTGTAATAAGAGCATTGTAAGGGTCTCACCAAACCAATCGACGCGGAGTCGGCTTTCGCCGAGTGTTTTACACCACACTATTCGCATTTAGCCGATCGACCGTCTCCGCGGCTGAACACCTGCGTTAAGCAGTCTCAACCTCCTTACGGCCGCCGAAACGCTCGATCAGCTGCGATTTGCTACCGCAACAGTTGTAAAGCGGCGGTCGGCTCTCCCGTGCTCCGTCCTGCCGTCGAGACGTCAGACAGCACGCGTACAGCCGCTGAGTCCGACGAACAGATAGATAGGACAGCGGGTGATCGGCAATCGTAAATCTCATTTTTGGAGACTAGTTGTTACGTTGTTAGTAACAACCTGAGTTTGAAATTGAACAGACGTGTATGATTACGACAGTATTACTTCGTGTTGTCAGATCTATTGCAGATTTTAATGTGGGTAATAATTCAAATGAATAAATACAAACGCATCAGTAGCTACTTCGGCCGTCATCGGCTCTTTTCGGCCGTCGTCAGCTATGTTCGGCCGTCGAAGACGCTGAACGGCTTCCGCCAGCTCTGACCGGTCCTTATCGTGGGTACTCGGCCGTGATCGGAGCCGTTCAACTCTTTCCGGCACCGTACGGCGGTATTAGGAGATTTAGGAATGCGAACGTGTGCGTTAGGCTGCAAACGGGGTCGTACGAATGCGAACAGCCTTAGGGCAAAACGCCGTTTTCCCGTCGAAAGACGTCGTTTCGCGCGGGCCGAGCAGATTTACGATGTCCTCGCTCTTATTGCGTTGACATAAAGCTTTTTCCGTACGCGATTAGCCGAAACGGCGTCGACTAGTTTGGTGAGACCCTAATGGGGCATAAACTGTCAGTTACCCGTGTACCATGACGTACTTGGTGATAGTACCTAAATAAATTAGCTGATATTAAATTAGGAATATTATGATGGCTAATAAAATAAATTTATGGGTAAAGTACCTACACAAAGTAATGCTACACACTTGGCTTTTTGTATGGTTAGTTGTAACTATTTGAATGTTAGCACGAGAGAAAAATATTGTATGAATTTGTATGTGACGAAAGAGAAATATTAGGTAAGAAACGTTATAATGAGATTATTACGAATGGTAACTTTAGGTTGTTTTACAATGTATGTACTGCACAATTTTCTCGCACCCTGTATGTTTTTTCAAAAATTGATGAACGCCAATTTTCATTAATTTAAAATCGAGGCAAGGTATTGTAAGACCATTTTCACGTAACTAGGTACTCTGGATCTGGGAACTGCCATCACTGACCCAAAAAGAATTTCCAACCTGCGGCTACCGCGATCTCAAGGTTCGCAAATTTCGGAGATTTGTCTCTGTCACACTAAAGAAGGCGTTATTAGAGTGACAGAGACAAATCACCGTTTGCGAACGGAGTTCGTGGTAGGCCAACTCTGTATCAGTGTGTGTCCATGACCCGGGCTTTTACTAAAAAGGGTAATTGACAATTGACAAATAATTAAATTGACCGTACAATTAATTTTATGTCCTCCGAATCCGAACGATCAATGTAACGCGTGTACTGCTTAGTTGTCAAACGTTGTGAGTGGCTGCGATCTGTCACTGTGAAGTGCAAATTAACGATCCATTTTGAAGTAGATACATTGCTTCTCAATTAACTTTTCTTAGAAAGTTAATTACTTTTAAAATTAGCATTTTTAATCGAATAATGTTCACGGTTTCGCTAGAAATCTGAATCGCATTTCTCGGTTTCGATAAAAGCCAGTATCGTAGACACACACTGTATAGGCCTTCGGCGCTGAACTTGTGGTGTCCCAAAAGGTTATGGGATGCGACACACTCAGTGTGCATTGTCATGACATGAATCACATGAATGAAACACATGTCACATGAAAAATAACGCGTTTGTATAAATATGTTATCTTTAACAGTTACTTGTCTGAGGCAAAGTACCTATCGATATCGATGTATATTTTTATAAGTACGGAACTGTAAAGAAATAAAAACTCGATTAACTTTTATTTGTTTCATATTTTTACCCTTAAACCTTGGGTACCATTATCATGATCTCCTAAATGCTATTCAGTTTAGATTCGTCGTCTGGCCTACTACCGCGAAAATCGAAATTCGTAAATTTCGAGGATTTTTCTTCGTCGCTCCAACGAGGGCGTCATTAGAGTGAGAGAGACAAATCCTCGAAATTTACGAATTTAGTTTTTCGCGGTAGGGCCGCTGTATTTGACATTTGTTCTTATGGAATACCGCGAATATCGCCATTTTTAGGTCTATTTTTATTAGTACCTAGGTATATCGTGGTAGCCTATCACAGTATGGGGTGTTTGGGGTGAATCACAGACTACTAAGAAGATACGAGTGAATTGATTTGATTGTTATTCTTATCTGCTTGTATTGCACATTTTGTATGTCAATAGCGAGGGGCCGCACATAGTGTGCCACTAAGAGGGATAGACATAGTCACTTACTACTAAGAAGAAAGTGCCACACAGGCACTTAGTGACGTATTCAACGCATTTGTCTGGCACTTACATTTAGCATCTAATGCACACACACACAAAAAATAGTGGCACAGTGATAAGGACGGACGATTATCGTTCCTTTTCACTTCCACTAGTAAAAAGTTTCATAAGACCATCCCTTTCGTTCTTGCTATTATTATAACGTTGTCAAATCCATATGAATCCTACATTCATGGTCAATAGAGATACGTGTCGAGTCCGACCGAGGCCGTCGTACAACTCGTATAGTTGGCATCAGATATATCGTAGCAAAAATATCTGAGCAGAGGCCCCTACAGAGAAACAAGATCAACGTGTTGCCGCTACATCATAAGAGTTGGGGTGGTGACCAATGTATTCTTACTGCCGTCACCACACGGCCCACGGCCACACGTCGATTGAATTAAAAATGTAAATTAATACAGGCAGTTGAGAACAGAACTGTGGTAAAAAACTGTGTACGATGAAGGTGCACGTTGACGATGTGTTTCCATACAAATGACACCTATTACTTAATAACTCGAGCGAGGTGTCATTTGTATGGAAACACATCCTGGCACATCTCTGGTGGAAATGCACCCCGTATGGGGCGCTTTCGTACAATTTTATTTTTTCGGAAAAAGCAATCTAAACTTGTTACCCTACTTTGTATTAACTCTAAGCCGAACTACCTACGTAGCTCACACTGAAAATTTCGGGAATGACCCACTTAGAGATCACTCAGCATATAGTCCGTGGGCTAGTCGGCCTGAAATTAGAAATCGGTATAATTTGGGGGTACCAAGTGTCCTTTTTACACATGGATTTAGAATATGGATATGGATTTGACAACGTAATAATAATAGCAAGAACGAAAGGGATGGTCTTATGAAACTTTTTACTAGTGTAAGTGAAAAGGAACGATAATCGTCCGTCCTTATCACTGTGCCACTATTTTTTGTGTGTGTGTGTGTTAGATGCTAAGTCTAAGTGCCACACACACAAGTATCTTCTTAGTAGTAAGTGACAATGTATATCCCTCTTAGTGGCACACTATGTGCGGCCCCTCGTTTTTATAGTAGTTAGACATATTCATAAGGATGTTAAAAAAGTATGATAGACATCTCAAAGTGGTAGCTAATAGGCATACAGGCTATTTCAAGATTTCCGTTGTATGACAGGTATGGTTAAAATTAGGAGGTACAAATTTTCCTTTTCACGGCTGTTAGGTAAGCTCATAAAAACGTCAAAAATGCAAGATTGCCATTTATAGTTTAGTTTAGTTTAGTTTATTTATTTATCTCACAATATACAAATTCTCTTAAAACTACACATGGTACATTTTTAGGATTTTATATTGTGATTGTCAGTTTCTTCTACATACAAAAATATTTTACTAGCATTCAAAATACAAATTCAAAATATTAATAATACAAAAAAACAAATTCAAAATATTCATAATACAAAAATAATAATAATAATAATAAAGGATGTCACCAAGAAAGGATCGTCAATAATACTCAATTAAAACATGCCTAATAATAAAATATCAACAAAGTGCAATTAAATAATATTCAATTAGTTATGTCATAGAACTCATTAACAGAATACAATGGATTATCCAATAAAAAGTTTCTCAGTCGACTCTTAAATTTAATATTGCATGATTCGTCTTTGATGTCTGGGGGTAGTCGCTCATAAAATGTCGGACCGATGACGCGTGGATTTTTTTCTGCAAGTGCCATGCGACGTGGAACAGTCCTGAGGCGTCCTGTCGAGCGTATTACTTTTCCAGACACGTTTACTTTCGTGAACGATGACAATGCATTTCTTACAAACATTAAAATTTCAAACAAGTATAGTGAATAGTGCGTCATGATCCGGTACTCAACGAAAATATCCCTACATGGGTGACGAGTTTTCACACCAGCCATAGCTCGCAAGGCATACTTTTGCTGTACCAAGACTCGAGTCGCATCCGTCGAGTCTCCCCACATCAGCACACCGTACGACATTTGCGAATGAAACATTGCGAAATAGACAGATTTTAGTGCAACTGGAGAAATAAGGGGTCTTAATTTTCGCAGTACATATACGGCGCTACTCAGTTTACCACATAATTTGTCAACATGGCACTTCCAGTTCAGGTTAGCGTCTAACATGAAGCCAAGAAACCTACACTCTGAACAAAGCGGCATGGCCACGTCAGTGATGCAAGATGGAAGTGAGACTCGGCGTCCTGAAAAAACCATTACGTTCGACTTACTAACATTCAAGACTAGCCCGTTAGTAGCAAACCACTCCTGCAAGTCTCTGCATGTGATGTGTATTTTCTCACTTAGTTGTTCGTAGGTTTGCGCGCTAACTATGACGGTAGTATCATCCGCGAACAGCACTGGCAATCCAGATGTAATAGCAGATGGCAGGTCATTAACAAACGTTAAAAACAGGGTATTTCCCAGTGCCGAACCTTGAGGGATACCTAAGTTGACTCTCCCAGTGTCAGATGTAAATTTTCTACCATGAATAGATAGTTTCACCACTTGTCTCCGGTCCAACAAAAATGACTTAAACAATCGGTGAGCCGTATCCCTAACGCCGTATCTACCTATCTTGACTAATAACAAATTATGATTTATGACATCAAACGCTTTCGATAAATCACACATAATACCTGCCACCTTAAGTCTGTCATCCATGCCTGTCAGAATTTGGTCAAAAATGTTATGTGCAGCTTTTGTTGTTGACATTTTCATAGGATTATATCTATCGATATATCATATGTATCCACGGTTTTTCGCGTTTTTAACATTGATTGTATTGTCTTGTTCAAGAGGTCGCGTGTGATGTTAGGCAGACGGTAAATAGGTATGTCCGTAGTACCCAGGTGTCTACTAAGGTACAGTGAGGACCGGTGCTCGTCACTTTGAATTAAATATTTTTTATCTATGTCAATGAAATAATTATTTAAAAAATTAGGGATGTCAGTCTCTGTCAATTTTTTATTTGTCATGGGGTCAATTAAAGTTGTAATACTAGATTTAGTTTTCAGGCCGACTTCGTTGTTAACAATCCTCCATACTTCCTTACTCGCATTATTACTTTTTTTTAATTGGTGTTCTATATGCTCTTTGCGAGCGTTAATGGTCATAGTATGTATTAATTTAGCATAATGTTGTATACAGTCAGAAAGAATGGGGTTGTCAGGGTACTGTCGCCTTATTTCGACAAGATCTTTATGTTTTTGGATATATTCAGACAACTCATTAGTCAACCACGGCATAGACCTTTTATGATTCAATTTAATTTTCTTAAATGGAAAACGTAAATTAATGTAGTATGTCAAAATATTAAATAACTTCTCAAATTTCAAATTAATGTCATAAGTCGTATCATAAATAAAACTAAAATCATAACTCAAAATGTCAACATAAAATGATCTAATATTTTCCCTATTAAACAACCGGCGCTCGATAACAGGGGTTTTGTTGCCGTTATTAGCGCAGGTTTGTTCTATAGTGAGCTGGTATAATTGGCCATTGTGGTCACTAATAGCTGTGTCCACCGGCGACACTGTAAGGCAGGCCCGCACATGGTTCGCTATCCCGCAGTCAATGCACGATGCCGAGTCAGCGGTCACGCGGGTGGGGAATGACACAGTATTTGCACAGTCGTAACTATTTAATATATCATCGACCTGTTGTCGCAGAGTGTTAACAGTTAAGTAGTTTACATTCTGGTCGCCAACTATGAGAAACTTTTTATTTTCGTCGGTCAATTTTTTTAATAACAAATTCAATTTATCTAAATAAATGTCAAAATCTCCATTACATGTCCTATACAATACTACAATAATTAAGCGAATACTAGGTATCTCGATAGCCGAAAGCTCCAAGTGGTATGGAACGCTGAGATTATGTAGGTCACTACGTTGTTTGTACGGCATACCCTCGCGTATAAAAATGCCTACCCCGCCGTGGGCGCCGGCGCGCTCCCGGCAGTAGCCGTTCGCGAGCTCGTAACCACATAACCTCGAACGTTCCAATTCATTTTTTCGGCACCAAACCTCACTTAAACAAAGCACATCAGGTTTAATATCGTTACATAATAAGTTCAATAATGAAGTTTTATTAGTTATGCATCTAACATTTTGATGAATCACTTTAAAAGTTGTTGTTATCTCACTACCGTTTTCTCTTGCTGCGCGCTCGTGTTTTTTGGCTGCACGACATTGAAAAAACGTACCGCCACACCATCAGGCCAATTTGCAGTATTCTTTGCGACCCTCACCTTGCCCGCCGGCACGTCCAGGCGAAACGAGGTGTAGTTACCACGAGTGACAATCAGCTGTTGGCATACTGGTGCTGCGATCTTCATGTGGGTCTGTACGTGGTGGATTACATCCTCAGCAGTGGTGCCCTCGCTGAGATTATAAACATGCAGACTAACGACGCGAGGCGCTGCTGCACGAAGGCCACTGGACGACGGAGGTTGAGGAAGATCAGCTGCGGTAGCTGGGGCACTGGAGCACGGAGGCTGATTAAGATCAGCGGCGATGGCTGGGGCAGGAGGAAGCCCCGTATCAGCTGCAATGTTAGCGGTGTCCTTGGGGTTCTGTTCAACCTTGCTCTTCGCGGCATATCGACGAGAGCGAGCACTACGAGTAGGCTTTTCAGCGGCGGATGCCGTTTTGGATTCTGCGAGATGGGACGCAGACAAGACAGGGCTAGAAGATGCGGAGCCTAAGGTTGTGGAGGTGTTTGGCGTGGGACTTGTCATGGGTACCGATGACGGAGATGCAGAAAGATCTTGCTCACCATCGACTGCTTGATCATCATCAAGGAATATCAGACCCGGGGGGCCGGACTCATTCAGTGGTTCGTCTGTGACAGTGTCCAGTGAGTGTGCATCAGTGTTTGTGACAGCGCGTAATATTGTTTTGATGTATTTATTTTGACATGTAAGTAGTTCTTTCTGTTCTTCAATGACACCAAAACAACGCTTTAGCTCTTTCCTCATGTCACAAATCTCACTTTTTAAATTTGAAACAGTGTCCACTAACCTTGTAACGGCCGCTGCATTCGTAGCCTGTTTTGCCATATTTCGCGACATAATTTGCAACTTATTATATGCGAATTCAATGTGTAACTATAAATGTAGTATTTAATGTTTTATTGGATGGTATAATATGTATTTAAATAATTAAATGATTTATTATTTAGAGGAGCTTTGATTTTGACAGTTGACTTGAAAAATTGAATATAAGTGCTACCTAACAAAAATGGGGGCCAATCAAAGATGGTGGATCTCAAGTTTTACAAAATCAAGTATATCTCGAGAACTATTAAATATATCTAATTACTCTCTTGAACAAAATTAAAGGCATATCTGTAAGCTTCATATTTTGCATATAAGTACACCATATTGCTAAAACCAACCAATAATTAATTATGACTTATGACCAAATTTATGAAAATTTCGTGACTTTGATTTTTTTTGTGTCGTGTTTTTACATAAGTAGTAGTCATGACGCTAGAAAAATTGAATATTTTTTTAAAGATAGTGTATTTAATAAGCTTTAATTTGATGTATATCATTTGTTGGCGGCATTAAAAAAAAGACCCATAAAAATATTTAAATGAATTGGAGTCATAATCCACCGTATACTTAGTGATTTAAGAGGCGATGGAAGTGCCACTCGTAAATAATAGTGCTTATTTCAAATAACCAAGATTGAAAAATATAAAAAAAACGTAAGTATACGGTGGATTATGACTACAATTCATTTAAATATTATTTATGGGCCTTTTTTTTAATACCGCCAACAAGTTATATACATCAAATTAAAGCTTATTAAATACACTATCTTTAAAAAAATATTTAATTTTTCTAGCGTCATGACTACTATGTAAACACGACACAAAAAAAAATCAAAATCACGAAATTTTGCCATTTGAAAATTGTGTGTCGGGCGATTTTACGAATTTGGCCCAAAATTTTTATTTTGTAGTGTTTTTACACTATACTTTCAATATGGCCTTACTCAACAATGAATCAGAAATAGGCTTAGATTCTTATTTAGTAAAAAAGCTTAGTTCTTGTAGGACTGCTTGTAATAGTTTTCACAAATTGTATTGCTTTCGATTTTTTCTTATGGATGATTTAGAGATCAACGTCTTTTAACAGCCCTACCCTTAATTTTAAATCGCACTAACGTGGTAAATCATAGAGAATTCATAAAACAAATTATGTTAGGAAATTCGGACATCCTTAGGTATTCATATGACTCACTAGAAAAAAATCAAATATAAATATTGTTTCTTAAAAAATCTATAGTTAGAATGAACTACCCAAACCTTCCATACAAAATTCCAAAAACTGAAAATTTTCATACAAAAAGTGATCTAGGAAAAATGGGTTATGCGCTTTGAGAGTTGGTTCAATTGTATTAAAAATTTGCACACATTACCAAAAAGAGTTAAGAAAGGTGATCATTTAAACAATAGAGGCATAATTAATACAGTTTCCTAGATTCCCGACAATTTCAGTGTGGCCTACGTATTGATAAAGCTAGATAGACTAGCAATCGAGCAGCATTGATTTATTATGTTTTGTACGAGACAGAGTAAAGTGTACGAATCTACCCACTTTCCCCTACGATTTCAAGCCTTAGGCTGCGTTTCCACCAGAGATGTGCGAGGATGTGTTTCCATACCAATGACGTCATTAATAGGTGTCATTTGTATGGAAACACATCCTCGCACATCTGATCATCTCTGGTGGAAATGCAGCCTTATGGGCGTCAAAATGAGACCTTACTAAAATGGCTCATTCATCATCGTCATTATTTCAGGATGTCGTCCACTGCTGGACAAAGGCCACCCACAATTTGGGGGAATAATGATATGTTAGCGATCACAGTGTAGGAACTCACTAGGGTCGGCTCCCGGTTTTGGCTTTCTAAACAAGTACAGTAAGGTCCGACCGAGACCCATATTTTAGTCTCGGCCGAGACCGAGACCGAGAATAAATTTGATTCTTGGCCGAGACCGAGACTTGGTAGAAAGGATAAAAAACGTATAAATTACATTAAAAATCCCTAGCAAATACCTATAGTAAGTCTAACGTCAAACTAAATACAGTAATTTTTTTTTATATTTTCTTTTTTCGATTTTTTTTTTATGTATGTAGTAGGTACCCCAATAACCGGTATTCGAATTTCAGGTATTTTTATCGACAGTATGATAAGAGTCGCTTACTCTAAATTATTCCTTCCGTTAATTTTAAAGTGAAATTGAAATCAGTTCATGTCAATATGACACCAATAAAATCGCAGTAAGTTCGCGAGATGGCGTCAAGCTCGTCAATTACAGTTCATTACGAATCCCGGCCACGGCCGAGAGTCCGGCCATTTATGGCCGAGAGCCGAGAGGGATAATTATCTCGGCTCGATTTTTGGCCGAGAATGCCGAGACCGAGACCGAGACCGAGATCTCGGTCGGACCTTAACGTACAGTACCGGAACCGGAAATTCCCAGTTCCAAATTCAGAACCGGAACACTACAGTCAAAGACAAAATAAGGGTTATACAAAAACGTTCAAAAATATGTCCCAGTGCACTCTAATTCTGTGTAATAAGAACGTCGTAACATATTTATGAACGGATTCTTTCGATACTTATTTTTGCACTTGACTGTACCCTACTCACCAGTCACCACTATTATAAGGACGCTCCTACAAGTATTCCAGGCAATAAAACAAAAGTTCATATTTAAATGCGTTTTAATATAAGCTTTGATATTATATTAACCTTGACTTGAACCATGCATTGATTTTTAGGGAACATTATTTTTTATTATCAAGATGAATGAGTTCAAATGGAGACTCGGCTATTAATGCAAAGTAAATGCTTCATTATCATTACAGAGATTGAGTTATAAAAAAAATCCTAATCTTTAGTATTTTCTTTTTCATTTAGGATTACATTCAAGTAGCTGCCATATAAGTAGGAAGCATTTTAGAAAAGAACATGGCTTTAAGAAAAACACTTGTGGGCTTGTCCATTAATCACGTCATACTGTATAGGGGGATGGGGGGGTCAAGAAAAAATCACCAATTATCACCATAGGGGAGGGGGGGTCATCAGACAAATCACGTGTAATTTTTTGTTACTCTCGAATCTGCTGAACAGCAATATAGCCAGTAAAAAAATCTTTACTTTTGTATAAAATACTTTTTAAATACTAAGTTTTAAAACTTCGCGATCATTTAGCTCGTAGTTGGCAAACAAGTACGTAAATTCAAGTGTTATTAAAAGGACTACTTCAGTTGGCAAAAAAATACACGTGATATTGGCTAGGGGGGGGGGGGGGTCCTGAAAATATCACCAAATATCACCATGGGGGCTGGGGGGGTTTAAAACATACCAAAATCGTATGACGTGATTAATGGACAAGCCCTGTGTTAAATGCATTGGATGCTCCTGTCAAGTCTTGGGGGCTCTATAAAATGAAATAAGGTTGTGTGGACAATAAACACACTAATATACAGGGTGTTATCAAAATGGTGATACAAGATAATAAAACATGAATGTATTAATGATTTTGAATGATGAATGTATTAGCCGTGTGGTGACGGCAGTAAGAATACATTTGTCACCACCCCAACTCCTCCTGCGGGTGTCGTAAGAGTCGACTAAGGGATTGAAGTGTCACTGACCACTATTTGATAAAAGATTGATGATGGGCAGCAGCGTCATCATAGTGGACACATTACTGCGATCGCCAATCCGCTTGTCCAGCATGGCGATTATGGGCATTTACCTTCTAATGCGTCTATACGCATAGTTAATAGGAGAGGTCTACGTCCTGCAGTGGACTATCATAGGCTGATGATGATGTATTAATGATTTTGAACAACTTTTAGTATGGGTCCAAATGTGAAAACTCAAGAAAAAAACCGACATTTCCATTTAAATGTAGGTTGACCAAAATGTATGGAAGTTTTCATATTTGGGCTCATAGTAAAAGTTGATCAAAATCATTAATAGATTCATGTTTTATTATCTTGTATCACCATTTTGATAACACCCTGTATAATAAGACAGTTTAGCATTCAAATTGGTACACATATGTTCCGTTAATCCATGACCCATGTAAATGAATTATAGGTTATTTTTTTAAATCAAGGCTTTCATTAGTGATAAAAACAAATAAATTGTGATGATTACTGCAAATAACTTCATTCACTATATGACTATATTCATAAATATAAGAAAGAGCATTTCTTAAATAGTTTGTACATTTGGATCACATCTTCGATATTGATAAAAATTGGAACGCTGGTAGGGGTTATTCCCACATGTTACCACCGACTTGACACCAGTGGTAACAACTGGGAATTTTTTTCCCACCTGTTACCACCAGAGTACTTGGTGGTAACTACTGGGATTTTTTTCCTACTAGTTACCACTAATTCTTTTTCCCAGTTGGGAATTTTAATTCCCAGTTGTTTCCAGTGGTAACAGGTGGGAAACAGTTGTTACCACTGGTGTCAAGTTGGTGGTAACAGGTGGGAATAACCTGCTGGTAGTCAATGATACTGAGCAAGATCTACTTCATTTTTCCAAAATTTCCCAGCATTTCCTTCTTTTTCAAACATTCCATTTTTGTTACCAAAAATGTTTGCTTTATTTTTAGTAACAAAAATGGAAAGTTCGATACAAACATTTTGCGAAATGTGGTGGATCTTGCCAAGGATGACTGACTCTACCAGCCTACCAATTTCTATCAATATCATTAATATCAAAGACATGATCCAAATGTACAAACTTTTTTGTGAATTGCACATAAAACTATATAATATCTGAAGACTTAATAAGTTTACCATTCAAAAACCCCATTTTATGCTTTTCGCGAACATGTCTGACTAGATGGTCCTTCCGTTTATAATGCTGTGAACACAATGGACACACTACAAACTGATTTAGGTGCTGTGATTTGACATGCCGCAGCATATGGTCTCTTCGCTTAAATGAGGTCTGGCAGTGGGGGCAGATGTGTCTCTCTGTCAACAAATGTGTCAGCTCATGTTTCTCGAGCTCCGATAGACTGCCACATTCAAACTGACATTCTCTACAGTGATATATCTGAGGGCCGGTCGCGTGTTTTCTCTTTATATGTTTTAGAAGTAAATCTTGTCGTTTTTGATCTTGCCCGCACACTGGGCATAAGCAGAACTTCTGATTACCATGCAAGCTATGCATATGTCGCTTCAAGTGATCCTGTCTTCGGAAAGTAGCGGTACAAATATGGCAAGTTAATACTTTTTTCTGTCCGTGCATTTCGACGTTGTGGTGTTCGCATTCGGCCAAGTTTTCGAACGTTAGGTCGCAGTGGGAACAGTAGTTGTTGAATTCATTTATTCTTTGATTTGGAGAAGCTTGCTTTGCGTATGGGTTTAGCAAGTATTTGTTGCCCTCGGGCCCATCTAAATAGTAACTCGTTTTCACACTTTCCACCATTGTTTTAGATGTCAGGGTACGATTAATATATATTACTCTTTCATTAACTTTAGTTCAGTATCATTATGTAGGATAACAAACAATAAACATTTAATGTATTTCTAATTATAAATACACAAATAGATTAACTTCACAATACATTGACAAATTGGAAATTCTGACAGTTACGTTTTTTTTAATTATAGCATGGAACTTGGGCGCTTGTTCTTTAAGCCAAGATGATATTTTGTAGTGGATATGCAGCCCTAGCACCACTAGTGGTGCCGTGAAGGTAGCTCGCGGCAGCCCCTCCAATCTCATTTTATTTAAAAAGTTCCCACACGAACATGTGTTAAATCTCAAACGCTCATCAACCCCTTTAATGCATTTTTGTGAAGGTTCACCTCCACGACATTCCGTTATCATCATTTCATGATTTCATTTATCGTAGTGCAAGTGCTTTATTTAAGTTTTTTTTTAATAAGGCAGTATGACTTTTGGTCTTAGCTTATTTAATGACACTAATGACATTGTCAAAAAAACTGTTTACCTTTCGTTTTAGTTTCGATTAGGATCATAATATTTATAATGTTTCCATAATGACTGAACTAAAACCATTAGTTACATTAAAATGCAAGCAACAAGTTATACGAGCAGTTCGCTTCAATATCGACGGTACTTACTGCCTCACCTGCGGCGCCGACAAGAAAATCAAACTGTGGAACCCCCATCGACAACTCCTGCTGAAAACGTACGGCGGACATGCCAACGAGGTCCTAGATGCTGCCGGAAGCTGTGATAGCAGTCAAATTATATCTTGCAGTGCTGATAAGTCGGTTATTCTTTGGGATGTAACTACCGGTCAGCCGCTAAGGAGGTATCGTGGCCACGCCAGTTCAGTTACTCGAGTTAAGTACAATGAAGAATCAACTATGGCTGTATCCGGCTCTGTAGATAACACAGTCGCCTTTTGGGACGTTTTAAGTCGCCGCCAAGAGCCTGTGCAAGTTTTAAAAGATGCCAAAGACACTATAACCTCTATTCAAGTGACCGATTATGAAGTGGTGACCTGTTCAGTCGATTCTCACGTGAGACGGTATGATATGAGAGTGGGAAAGATGTTTTCAGACTACATTGGACATATAATAACATATGGGAGCTTAACTCATGATGGCCAATGTTACATTTTAAGTTGTGCCGACAGTACCATTAAGTTATTTGACAAGGATTCTGGGGAGTTGCTAAATACATTCACCGGGCATGAGAGCAAAGACTTTTTGCTAGAAAATGCAGTGAATGCTAAAGATACTCATATTCTCTCTGGTTCTGCTACTGGGGAAATATTTTTCTATGATTTAATAAGTAGTAACATTACTAGTAAGCTTGTTCATAGTAAGAACAAACCGGTGGTATCTTTGAGTCATCATCCTACAGAAGATTACTTGTTGACGGCTTGTGAAGACGAAATTATATTGTGGGGTGATGTCCTCCTGCCATGAAATCAAAATGTAAATAAAAATACTGAATCAATCTTGTATTTTGCTTTATGTCATGAATTACATAATAATCAACACAATTTGTTAGAATCATAATCAACATTAAGTTAACCAACTGGTTTATATTACATGAAATACTCTAGACTTATACAATATACTTGTAATAGGATACTTGGGTTTTTTGCGAAAAATTTGTACACAATGAAAGGCCTTTAATGAAAACAAAATTTGAATTCATAATTTTGTGTTAGAAGTTTTGGCACTCAAAAAGGACAACAAATTGAAATTTTCTATGAGTGATGAACAATACGAACCTACATCTTTTCTTTTAAATTTGCCCCCTTTTACTACTACCAAAGTATGTTGGAAAGAATATTCCACATAGTTTGTACGACTAACTTTCGTAACACAATTGACGCGATTATGATTTCTGTTTTCATTAAGGCCTTATCTACGTATTTACTATTTCTTTCATGTAGTAGGTACATAGGATCTTACAAAATAAAAGTATCATACATGAGCCCCGTAAGGGCATGGAAATATTGGCAAATCTTAAAAGTAACTTATACTAATTCAATTTATTTAGATAATAAAATTAGAGACCAATTAAAGTCTATGACCAAAACTGACAATTTCATAGGTGGCCCAAAATAAAAATAACTGCTGATTTTATTAGGGACTTTTATTCAGGTTTGCAACAACTATTATTTAACCATTTAATTTCAATAAAAACTAAATATTGAAATCTAACATTTCTAAGGTGTTCCTTACCTATGTGTTTTTAGATGGCGCTTCAAATTATATGCCGTTTGAAAACCAAAATTGCAAATATCACATTTATATGGTCTCTCCTGACTATGAATTTGAATATGCCGTCTTGCACATGAGTTTGTTTTGAATGTTTTACCACAGATTTCACAAGAATGAGTTCTATCTTCATGAGTTTTCAAATGGTTGAGACATTCTATTTCTTCAACAAACTTTAAGTTACATATTTTACAATCATACATTTTCTCTGTCTTGTGTATTCTCCAATGTTTATTAAACAGTTTGCTTGTGTAAAATTTTTGTTTGCAGATTGGACAAGTGCGTTCTGCATGTTTTTTCATATGCCTCCTCATATATTCGATATACTGAGTTTCATACTTACAATTATCACATTTATATGTTTGATAGCAATGTGTTTTCATATGGTTTTGTAATTTACTATTATCAGTAGTCTTATAGTCACATATGGCACATGCTTTGTAGTTTTTGTTAGAGTTATGAATTCTGATATCATGGTTGATGAATTCAGATTTTGTGGCAAATGCGAGATCGCAAAGTGCGCACGGATATTTATTTACTTTTTTATCATTTGAATCAGCATTTTTTACAACATGCACATTGAGCATGGGGTCATTAAATGATTGCTCATATTTACCAGTTTCTTTTGGATAAATATCTGTTTCTTCTTGTACTTGTTCCTCGGAGTTTCGACCATCTTTCTTAACAGTAACAATACTATCTCTTCCTTGGTCGCCTCTATCTTCACATTTCACTGTTGTAAGAAAATAGGTGTAAAAGGCGGGTTACCAATACAATTATATCATAACACGGAGCTGGGTGCTTAGACAAGTTGCCAATCGCTAACGCTTAATCGCCAATCGTAAACGAAAGGCAGCTAACTGTCTTTATCGCACTATTAAGCTTTGAACCGTTATTTGAAGCCTAACATAAATAAACAATTTGAGAGTAGCGAACTTGATTTCCTGTAACAGATCGGTCAGACCACGAATACTCCCCACTTTGTCCCTACCCTGTGACGTCAGATCCTGTGCACCAGGTAGGCTACGAGGTAGGTTACGCTCGAGGCCTTCTCCATTGGCGTCTTGTTACCCGTAGCAATCGGTCATAAGAAAATAACTTCGAACAAATATATAGTATATCTATTAAAGTTGATTATTCTGTAAATTTTAAAGTTTAACGGTGTTACCGTTCGGTTATTATAAATTATCTTTTCCAAATGGAGCACGATACTAGTGAATCGTCCGATTTATCGGATACTACGAATAGTTCGTCCACGGATACTGCCCCTACTGTTAATACATCAATACCGCCTGTGGAGGCGCGGGAGCCCGGTCCTTCGCAAACAAACAAGAGAAAGCGCGAGAAGCGCCCAAAGCGACGCGGGCATAAACACCGTCGCATGGAATCCACGGTACGATACTTATGTAAACAAGTAAGTGGGATTTCTAATTTTATTGCAAATAGCGCTGCCTTTCAGCCTTCCCTCCAACCAGTTTTTCACTCCACCCCCGTGGTCGAGGAATTTTATGACTCTGATGGTGTTAGTGGAAATGTTAGTGGTGAACTTTACGAAAATATTACTGCACCGGGCACAACTCCTGCACCCCCATCGCCGGCCATCCCCGATCAATCTGCACCCGGGTGCTCATTTCAATTGCCACTAAATATAGTCTTGAAAGAACTGGCTATTCCTAAATCCAAACCAGATTTGGTTAACTTAGTTAACACCATCCAGCGCTTCAACTCGGAAGACTGGGATAGTGTGCGCTATGCAGAGGCACAAAAACAATACTGTTCTTCGCCAGGCTTCACATATTTAGAAACTAATGATGAGATTAAACCATTTGATAAGTTTAATTCTTTAGCGCTTATTGAACGTGGGTTTGCTACTATCACACAGGCACTTATTAAACAAAACGAAGCGGCACAGAGTGGTTTCAAAGAATTAGTAGATTGGGCAAATTCAATCCAAGTTACACCCAAGTTATTGGAAGAAAAATTGAATGAAATTTTTGTGCAGGGTAGTTTTCAGAAAATAAGTAACGACGTTTTGCAAATAGCTTGCGGCCATAGGGCAGAACTAATACAACAGAGACGTGATTCAATGTTGAAGTCTGTTAAAGACAATTTTCTGAAAGCTAGCCTAAAGAAAATTCCACCCACTTGTGAGAATTTATTTAATAAAGAACAATTTGCTAATGCAATTGAAAAGGCCGGTGGTTCAACCAAAGTATTTTGGCCGCCGCGGTCGGCGCCTAGTCATAAAGCTGCTGCGCAAGCTCAGCCACAACAGCAAGCTCAGGCCATGCCTAGTTATGCCAATACGTTCCCGAACAAAGCACCTCCTTTGTTTGGTACTAATTACGAGTATATGAATCGCATGCCTTTGCCCAACTCATTCATGAATTACCCACCACAAGCACGTGACTACCCTCGCAGTAATCCAAAGTATAGTAATCAGCAGGCAAAGCATCCGCGCCAGCGGTCTAATAAAGGTTTTCAAAGCCACGACGCCTTTGCGAATAGCTACCGTGGCGGCAGGTTTTCAGGCCCCTCCACATCACGAGGGCAAGCGAGACGAAAGTTGTGACTCGATAAATTTTCGAGCTGGCCGTTTGGTAAATTTTGCGGAACGTTGGAAGGAACTCAGGCTCCAACCGCATTAATACAAATTATTCAAAATTTCCGAATCCCGTTTATAGTCAAACCCCCTTTATTTCTGCCAAATATCGTTTTGGGAGTCGACAACCACTCGTTGTCGACTCCCAAAAGTCGCGAAATGGATTGCATTATAAACCAACTCTTACAAATGAAAGTATTGGAGCCTGTAAATCCCAGCCCCAGCTTTGTATCCCCAATGTTCATCATACCGAAAACAGATGGCTCGGCTTGTCCGATTTTCAATTTGAGAAATCTAAACGAGTAAGTTTTAGTAAAACCTTTTCGCTACATAAGCATGCACAAGATACCCACATTTTTGCAACCAAACGACTGGCTTGTAAAGATCGATTTATCAAATGCATATTTCCATCTACCAGTTTCCGAAGCACACCGATGCTTCCTAAGGTTAATTTACGACGATCAATTAATGCAAATGACCTGTTTACCGTTTGGAATAGCCTGTGCCCCAAGGGTGTTTGCATCCCTAACAAATTGGGTGGCTCAACTACTCAGAGAAAAGGGTTTCCGGATTGTCGTTTATTTGGACGATTTCTTAATGGCCAACCAAAATCGTCATACCCTAACCAACCAGGCTTTAGAAGCAACCAGGCTATTAGAATACCTAGGGTGGCAAGTCAATTATGCCAAATCAATTCTGACCCCTCAAAAGAGTCTCGAGTACTTAGGGGTAATTTGGGATCCACACAGAAACTTGAAGTCTCTGCCGCTCCAAAAAGTGCAGCGTATTCGAACCAAAGCACAGAGCCTGTTAATTCAGAGATCTGGCAACGTTACAGAAGTTCAGAGCCTAGTAGGAATGGTAAATTTTGCCAGCTTTATGGTTCCCAGGGGTCGCCTAAATCACAGAGCCCTATTGAATCATTGCCAAAATCTGTTAGTAACCAACCCGCGTTACTGCTATCCAGTACCGACACCAGTTTTAAAAGAATTGAATTGGTGGTGCACAAACCTCTCGAAAAGTTCCCCAATTCATTACCCGCAAGCAACCAACTATCTAGTAACGGATGCGTCGGGGCAAGCATGGGGACCCCAATTAAACAATCTCAAGCTGTGTGGCCTCTGGTCTCCAAAGGAAGCGAAACTTCACTCCAATCAGCGCGAGATGTTGGCGGTTTACTATGTCCTAAGAGATCAAGGTCGATGCCTAACCTGTACCACTGTACTAATTCAATCGGACAACAGGACAGTAGTTGCCTATTTAAGAAACGAAGGGGGAACAAAGTCTACCCGACTGATGGAGATAGTGTATCAAATATTCGAAATATTGGACCTGTTCAAGATACATATAGAAATTCATTACTTACCAGGCCGTTACAACGGCGAAGCCGATCGTTTGTCTCGACTTACAGGCCCCCCCGAGTGGCACCTGCGACCAATTATAATGGAACAAATTTTCTCCAAATTCGGCCGTCCAGTAATAGACCTATTTGCATCGTCACTAGCCCATGTCCTTCCAGTATACGGCACGCTGGACTTGACGGACAATCAAGCCAGCCTTTACGATGCTTTCATCCAAACTTGGGACTATCCCCTGGCGTGGGTATTCCCACCTCCCTTTTTGATACCCCGTGTGCTACAACACCTCAACAACGCCAGGGGGACTTACCTGATTGTAGCCCCACGTTGGCTAAAGGTGTTCTGGAGGCCAGACCTAAAGAACCGGGCCCTGGGTCCGCCGTTCACAATTTACAATCTGCACAAAGTCCTTGTGGACGCGGCGACCAACCTCCCCCCGCCCATGTTACGGGACATGACTTTAGAGGTCTGGAAATGTGGGGGTGGTCAGATAGCATAAAAGGATGGTCACAGGATCACATAAGCGTTCTACAAAAAAAGTTGGCGGGATTCGTCTATTAAAACTTATAGAAATGCTTGGCAAAAATGGTGCATTTGGGCTAATCAAAATTCTGTAAATGTGTCAAAACCCCAGGGTGCTGATTTGGCAAAGTTCCTAATTGATCTTCACCTTAAGCAGGGCTTAGTTTATAATACTATTCTTGTATACAAGTCCGCAGTTTCTACTCTAAGTGACCCGAGCGTAAACATCCCTCTCAGCTCCTATGTACTAGTGCGTCATGTGTTAAAATCAATAAGTATATCGAGTATGCAGCATAAAAAGGCCCCAATTTGGGATACTGACACACTTTTGCTTTGGCTGAGGCAAAATCCTAGTAGCATCGACAGTTTATACGAATGCTCTGCTCGTGCTGCAATTTTGTTATTATTATGTTCTGGTCGCCGGGTGCATGATTTAACGTTGCTAGCTGTGGGTGAAGGCAGTTGCATCGACGCTACGGATTCTATAATTTTCTGGCCAAAATATGGATCTAAGACTGACACAGTATTAAAACGCCAATCTGGGTGGCAAATTTTTCAAAACAAAGATTGTCAAGCCAGATCCATTATTTTGGGTGAAAAGAGTCTTATTGTTATCAGAATCTAGGCGTAAATCTTGCAAGATTGACAACCTATTTTTGACAACATGTGGCAAGCCAAAGGCTGCTTCACGTACAAATATATCTGGATGGATAAAAAAGATTCTACTGCAAGCCGGCATTAAAGCCAGTGCTGGCAGCATACGACCTGCAGTAGCATCTAAGAGTTGGATAGAAAATATCCCATTAGATGAAATTCTGGCCAGAGGAAATTGGCGGTCACAAAATACATTTCTTAAATATTATTGTCGCCCAGTTCAATCCTCTAACTTACCGTCACTGTCATATAAAGTTACAATTTACAATTTCGCTGTTTGCCTCTCTTTCTATCCAATACGTGCGTGCGTTAGAGAGGCAAACAGCGAAATTGTAAATTGTAATTTTATAAAACTCGACCCAGTAGGTGAGTGAAAAACAAGTCTTATATATGTAGAGAGTAAAATAGTTGCCTAAGAAGGATAATTATAAATACTTATGTAATATATCTTGGCATTACCTACTTAAATTGATTAGTTTATTCTATAAGTAAATTGTGTGATTCTTTGAAAGTCAATAATGGTTGTATCCTCATTACATAATTTGATGTGATTTTCTTATCTGAATAAGAAAAGTGTGATCTTTTATAATATACAATATTATTGTATCTAGTTACTAGTCTAAGAAGTGAAGTGATAAATTACTTTGGAGTTATGGTGAACAATTAAATTCCAATAAATGTATTATTGTAATACGTAAAATTAATTTCGCATATGTAAATGTGTAATAATGATGTAAATAAATTATTGCAATTTAAGATTACATTTTTTATCCCCCTATTCACATTGGCGTCATTCTGTGCACCAGGCGATATCAAACAAGTCTCAAATTGTTTATTTATGTTAGGCTTCAAATAACGGTTCAAAGCTTAATATCAGCGTTTTACCTACCAATAAAACGCATATTAAGCGATAACCTTATTTGAAGCCTAACATTTTAATTCTGCCTGGTACAAAATATTTGAGAACCAATGGAGAAGGCCTCGAGCGTAACCTACCTCGTAGCCTACCTGGTGCACAGGATCTGACGTCACAGGGTAGGGACAAAGTGGGGAGTATTCGTGGTCTGACCGATCTGTTACAGGAAATCAAGTTCGCTACTCTCAAATTGTTTATTTATGTTAGGCTTCAAATAAGGTTATCGCTTAATATGCGTTTTATTGGTAGGTAAAACGCTGATAATATGAAAGAGTGACAGAGAGGGTAAGCTACGATACGCTACTAAACGTTAGCGATTGGCAACTTGGCTAAGCAGGCTGGTATGATGAGTCTGACGATGTCGACATGAACTTGAGAGCGAAGCAATATGACTAACAAATTTAGGCTTATTAGAATCTTCTTCATGAACTCTTTACTTTATTAAATGAGTAAATGAACGCAATCTGCGACAAAATCTTGTATAGTCATGTTCATAAATATGTGTACAATTTTTTACTTAATTGTATTCATCATCATCATCATATCAGCCGGAAGATGTCGACTGCTGAACATAGGCCTCCCCCAAAGATTGCTACAATGACCGGCCCTGCGCCACCCGCATCTGCGACCTTCACCAGGTCATCATGTGGGGGGCCTACCCACGCTACGCCTTCCGGTACGTGGCCGCCACTCGAGAACCTTCCCGCCCCAACGGCCATCGGTTCTACGCGCAATGTGCCCCGCCCACTGCCACTTCTGTTTAGCGATTCGGAGAGCTATTTCGGTTACTTTGGTTCTGCTGTTTGGGTCTCATTTTTAATCCGATCTCGCAGAGAGACTCCTAGCATAGCCCTCTCCATTGCCCTTTGGGTGACTTTGAGCCTTCTTATGAGGACCATTGTAAGCAACACACACTGATCAAAGACTTTCGTCTTCAAAATTGTATTGAGATAAGGTAATATATTTATGAAATTGACTGTACCAAAAATGTAGTTAAATAAATAATAAATAAATAAATAAATATCTTGGGACATCTTACACAAATCAACCTAGTCCTACGGTAAGCTCAATTAAGGCTTGTGTTGTGGGTACCAGGCGACGATATATATAATAGATAGATACGTATAGATACTTAGATACATACACATCCATGACCAAGGAACAAACATTTGTGATAAATAAATACACAAAGAATGCCCTCGCCGGGATTCGAACCCGGAACCTCCAGCTTTCTAGGCAGGGTCACTACCACAGGCTACAGAGGCTGACAATTAAAAACAACAACAATTACAAGGTAGTTCATATTTTAAAGACAAACGGGTCTTAATCGCGTAAACTTACGTTTAATTATATCCTGACGTTTCGGGCATGACGTTACACCCGTGGTCGCAGGCAGACTGGCGAGAGAATGTATCAACACCTTCGAGCTGCGCGGGTTTTTCGAACTACCCGCACTTGGTCTTGATTATTCACTTCTAGGCTAGGGTTGTCACTAGGCCTACACACAACACTCACAACATCCAATGGCTTAAAAATGGATGATTCACCACGCTTACATTTGTAAATCACGGGATTCCACGCGGACGAGATTCCTTGCCCCTCATTTTGATTAAAATTCCGATGTTTCTTAATTTCAATAGCTTCACGTACCTACTTTTCGGCTATGATGATTATATGATTAAGACCCGTTTGTCTTTAAAATATTAGTGATAATCGTGAAACTTTAAATCAATAAAAAAAATGTAGTTGTCTAAAAATTGTCGGATATTACCAAATATTTCCTTGTAGACGGGCGAGTGGTAGCGACGTAGGTCTATATTCAGCTCGCTAGCAAACTCGCTGCCGTAGAACACGAGTAGCTCCGTGAAGCGAGGTATTATTTTTATTGTCCTGGGAAACAAAATAACGTATTCATTAATTGTATATATAATTTTACGCGGTGGCAGTAAGAATATATTTGTCAACCCAGCTCTTCCCGTGGGTGTCGTAAGAGTCGATTAAATTAAGGGATTGAAGTGTATACTTTGCAGGACGGCAGAGCTGGGTCATTTTTTTTCTTAGAGCGAAACGGACTCATTAATGGCTCCGTTTAACTTACACCGCTGGTGTGACTTACAGCCGTCAACTGCATACTAGCACTTGGCCAGCGATGAACGTGAAAGGGAGCCATTAATGAGTCCGTTCCGCTCGCAGTGAAAGGCGGGCATATATATATATATATATATATATATGTGTGTTTTTCGTGTACCATTTAATATGGTTGGCCGTGTGGTGACGGCTGTAAGAATACATTATGTCACCACCCGAACTCTTACCGCGGGTGTCGTATAAGCCGATTAAGGGGTTGAAGAGTCACTGGCCATTCTTGACAGTAGATTGATGACGGGCAGCAGCGTCATCGTAGTGGACACATTACTGCGATCGCCAATCCGCTTGCCCAGCGTGGCATTTATCTCCTAATGCGTTTATATCTACGCATAGTTAGAGGCCTACGTCCAGCAGTGACTGAGATAGGCTGATGACCAATATGATTTCCACTCACAATCTATTTCGATCCAGATAGGAGACAATTTTTGTCCCAAGGTTTTTTTCCATACTGTTACCATTTTTTCATACATTTTGTATAGCGGTAAGGTAACAGAATGGAGAGTTTGAAAATGTCCAGTAATGGCTAAATCCTAGAGTACTACTGCTAATCCAGTACTCGCCTATAGTACAGCTGGCCCTGGTACTGGAACGCGGCAAGGTTCTGTTCGCTGTAATGCCTGGAGCAGTTGACATAGCGCATCCAGTTTGATTTGTTCGCGTTACTCGCGTCCAGAATATGCGACGGCTTTTGATTTTGGTCGAAAATCTATAACATAATGTAAGGTCGACTGAATGTAATACCAAATGCTCCGAAAGTTAGATTATACATAAAAGTATAGGTAGATATAAAGAAAATCTACATTTTCTCATATGTAGTTGTATGTTGCATGGACATGGTGCTCGAATATCCAAGCAAACAAAATGTCCATATTAGAAACATACTCCTTAGTTTGACGTTGCTTTTAATATTGCTTATTGCGGACATTGCGGTACATGCCTACAGTAAGAACTTGTTCAAAAATTATGTGATCGATTTCGGGGAGGGGGGGTCCAGCAGGAGGAGTCAAAAATCGCCAAAATACGATCACATTGACATTTCTGAACGAGCCTAGATAAGGTAGAAATATCTAACTACTCTTTCAAGTCCCAAATGATGTTAAAAATATTGTAATTTAAAATTGGTACCATACTGAATACCTATATGCTTATTTTCCGTACCAACCTGCCAGCAGTAAGGCGAGGCCGCCGTGTCAGTCCTAAGCCCGCGGTAGGGCCCGAAGCGCACCCCTTCCGGCAGCGTGAGGGTACTGAACACTCCTATACCAGCATCTAAATATAGGTTTTTTTTCAGTTATTCTGTCATGTACCACTAACATTAAATTTGTTATAATAAAAAGAAAAAAGAATAGTTTTAAAACAGGCTTTTTTCGTATTGCTATTCCTATGTTCCTATAAAAACCTTGTATAAAATTATACAAGGTTTTTATTGTATTTTGTACAAGGTTCCTGCTACCGACCGAGTCTACCTGCCATTACGATGAACTTTCCGTATGGGACCTTCATCGAAAACGTACATGGGAAATTGACTTTTCCATTGTAAATTTGTATTGAGTTGAGGGGTTACATTTCTTTAAAGATATTTCGATGTTGGTTGGTACTATAGGTGTTAAATGGGTGAATCAACTTTTTTCTGTCTGTTATTGCTATGGTTACGGTCGCCGGAGTCACGCAAATACAAATAAGGTCATGCGGGGCAAATGCAACTATGAGGTAAATCCGACTAATTTAAATACCTACTCTTAATTTGTAAAAAGATCATACTTACCTACTATTGTGTTGCTTTTGAAATAAATTAATGAATGTTCTAGGTATCTTCCAAAAGTTCTTAAAAACAGATTAAAAGAAATGTCCATTAGTTGAATTTACCTCATAGTTGTATTTGCCCCGCATGACCAAAGTTAGATTATCAGCAAGTTACCTGGAATGGTAGATGGAGCTAAATGCAGAAACGTACGGGGGGTGGTAAGTGCCGCTCGCGGTACGAGAGCTGGGAACCCCGTCGGACACGGCACCTTCGAGATTCAAATAATTAAGGCCGAGGCATACCGACACCGAGTGTGCAGCACGTGCGTATGAAATATAATTTTTAATTTCATAGTAGATCACGCCCACGTGCGCGCCACGCGTTGGCCTTTATCTACCTATTCAGCCAGGGTTCTTAAATATAATTAAGGGCTGATTTTTCAACCGTCAAATAAACCTATCCATTAGTTAAAATTATCACCATCCTTTTCTAAAATCATCAGTCAAAAAAGGACAGGGCATTTATTGGACAGGTTAACTGGGGATTGAAAAATCAGTTCTTAGTCAGTTTCACAATCCCGGATAAGGTAACTGTCAGATAAATATATCACTATCCTTTACTCCAAACATATTCATGAAAAGGGCAGCTAACATTATAACCGATAATTTATATATTATTTTTAAATAAAATAAATAAATGAATAAATATTTCTGGACATCTTTACACAAATCGACCTAGTCCCACGGTAAGCTCAATTAAGGCTTGTGATGTGGGTACCAGGCGACGATATATATAATAGATATATACATATAGATACTTAAATACATAGACAGCCATGACCAAGGAACAAATATTTGTGATAAATAAATACACAAATAATGCCCTCGCCGGGGGGTCCATATTGGCACTTATACAATTTTTTCTTCGAATTTTTTTATTAATACCGTTTTTTACTCATAATCATCATTACTCCGAAAATTTTATCTCATACTTTTTTTCTTACTAAAAATTATACTTCTACCTACAATGTTCATAACGATTTTTATTTCGAAATTTTATCCTCCTAAAGTCGTCAAGTAGATTAATTTCTACCCATAAAGTTATTTGATATAAATTGTTTATTTATAAACATTTTCCCATTAGGTTCACCCTGTTGTGGTATAATTATTTTATGAATAATTCTATATGACATAAACTATGTACCTAGTCATAATGGGCTTTGTGCAGAAACTGTTGTGGCATACTCAACTTTAGCCTATTTCGTTGTGGCAGATTTCGAGTTGTTCGAATATTATACGAGCATAATTTCGATGCTCCTATTTATTATGTGGCATAATCTGGATGTGCATAAAAAGTATCGGCATAGTTTGTTTTAGCATAACAGAGAAGGAATAATTACAATACAACCTCTCAATATAATCGATGTAGTAGTAATATACTGTACGTTACTTACTGTGTTACTGAGCTGAGTACTTTCTAGGTTGCTAAAAAAAAATAACCTCGAAGACTAAGGCGGGAGCATTGCTCCCGCCTTAGTCTTCTGACCTAACCTATCCGAGTCGGATCTGCCCCGGAAGGTTTTGTTCGCTCGCTTCGCTCGCTCACTGCAGACATTTTCACCCTCACAACAAATTCTGCTTGACGAAAAATGCAAGTTTCGAACATGTGGCTATATGCCCAAAAAAAAAAATGCAAATCCAATTTCTGTCTTATAACATTCGGCGTAAATAATGATATGCCAAGATAGTTTCGGACAAAATAATGTTCGAAATATTGTTATTTATGCCATGCCAAGTGATGTTTCTGCCTCATTAAGATGATGCCAAAATAGATTGTGCCAAGTCTGTTATGTCCTAAGCGTTTCGGACAAAAAAGTTATGCCAGATAGAGGGAACCCGTTTAGTACAGACAGTATTCTGCCACAACCTGATTTGTGCAGGTAGCTAGTGTTTACAGTAATAGTACGATTTATATTTAATAAAAAAAAAATCATACATAAAACCAGTACAGATAAAAATAAATATAACATTAGAGTATATAGCATAAAATAAGTATAGTGAAAAATTATATAAACATAAAAGTTAGTACTAAAAATATGTATGAAAAACAACATTATGAACATAAATAATTCTAAGTGATGATAATTATGAAAGATTACTTCTAAATACCGATCATTATGATGTTAAATTTTATAAGAAAAATTTTCGGAGTTCCAATAATCTAAGTTGCAATTTTATAAATACTTTGGCGCACCCCTCGCCGGGATTCGAACCTGGAACCTCCAGCTTCGTAGGCAGGGTCACTACCAAACCAACTAGGCTACGGAGGCTGACGAACACAAAACAAGCCCTTAAAATGGCATCAATAGTGTTATATAATATGTATTATTTTTGGTCATCATTTAGACTGGTGACATGAAAACACAGCGATATATTACTTATCTGGGCATTTCTCAGAGCGTTTCAACCGCCGTGACTTCGGTGGCAACCTTATCACACGAATTCCGTGAGAGATGCAAGAACTTTTGGATATGTTGGTAGACGTAGTCGACAACTACATACCAAGATGTCCAAAAAAATGTGAGATACCCACGGAAATCTGGTAAATAATGTTGCCACCGCAGTCACGGCGGTTGAAACGGTCGGAGAAATGCCCATCTAGGACACCATGCGAACTTATGGCATTTACCTCATCGTCTGGGATTACTAAGAGTGGTCCGTGGATAGAGCAGTATTCATACACGTAGTCACCGCAGCTTGAACAAACTAAAAAGAACACGGATAATCAAAGAAAAATCGTGCCGTGAACGTGAACTGCCACCTCATTAATAAAGTGATGGAGATTATTATTCGAAACGATTTTAATGAGCGGCAGTCCAGACCAAAGAGAATAAAATCACTACGTTTGGTCCAGACGTCAAGTTTCGTACACATTTTCACTCTCTCTAATTGTTTATTTAAAACTTTTATTAGTTTTATTGGCAGTATATCTATTAATTCCCCCTGCCGGCTAAAGGACTTATACATAATTATATAAATCTTAACATAAAAATAATAATTATCTCGAATCATTGGCAATTACAACAGCAAAATAAATGAAATATATTAAAACACTTACAAATATAATCATCGAAACTGGGCTCCTCTGGTTCATAATAAGAGATGCGACTGCGTTTACGCGTTTTACGATTCATTTTTGCCAAATTCAATTATTTAAATAATCATTGAGCCAATGTATTTAACTTTCTCAAGTATGAAAAGAAAATTTCTGTTCGCGCCAAAATTGTTTTAAGGGCGCGTTCCAAAACATGTAAGTTGTTGAATGTCTCCCACAAGAATGCTTATAAATCGCGAACTACGAAAGCTCTATTCCGAGCATCTATCTGTTTTATTAATGAAGCCTTAGTTGAAATGGGAAGGAAAAAAGCTCAAAATTTACGATTTAAGAAAGGTTTAACAGGTTGACCTTCAGTATCGCCTTGGCAGGGAGGCTTGTAGCTTGCCGTGTAATACGGGCTTTATGGCACCAATACTTGGCAATAAAAACAGTGCGAAATTAAAATATCTATGGGCGGCCAACCATGATTTTTTTAAATGGGCTGCGCTTTTCTACGGGCGGAAGTTGCATACATTTTTTTTTCTTTTCTTAGGGACACAATTATTAAACCACGCCTGTAAGATTCGAAACAATACCTTTCAAGTGTAAACTCAGTTTTAGTCTAGTAATCATATTTGGCAGTCAAAATGGCAACATTTCGTTTGACATTTCCTTAAATTTAGCGCCTATTTTAATATTTTTTTCTAGTTTCTCCTTGTGGACAAGCAAAAGCATTTATTTTCTCAACTGTGTTTTCGGTATGTATACATAATTTACATAGTTATAGGTAATTTCTTCCAATATTAGAGGTAGAAATAAGCGGTTATAATAAAACTAGTGGTAGATAGTGTTAGTGAACATTTATTTCGTCTTGAGTTTGGCTCTCTCTTTGGCTTTCTGTCGCTTCTGCAAGTGCGTTTGGATGTGACGGATGAGATGCTCTCGACTCTGCAACAATGTTTTAAAAACAACAAACTCTGTGAATATCACTTCTTAAGGTCGAGCCACACTGCATGCTGGACACGCGCACGTGCACGCCACGCAAGCGGTGTGCCATCTAATCTGCGACCATATATAACATGGACGTCTAACGCCAGATCATAAATGCCCCCAGAAACAATTGTTCAATTGTGCCAAGATGGGCAGGACATAGCGTTTTTCTTAACACCGCGCATATTTCGGCGCAACATCTTTGACAAATGTTTATAGAATATAGCCAATCAAAACTTTCATGAAATGGCGGTTTAAGTTTTTATTGGTTGACATTGAAATTCGTTGCCGTGATGCACTGAAGGGGGAGGGGGGTGACATTTGTCAACTAAAATTCAGGACCGTTTTTGAAAGGCAATTTAGTATGGCGTGCGGCTTCCATGTTTTATTTGTTCGTAGCATCTAATACAGGGTGGTCTTGAGTAACACGACAGACTTTAGTTATGCATTTTTGATGTCAAAAGAAGTAAAAGAATGTTATATGACATATGTCACTTTCGGACAAAAAACTTTTTTTGTTATATTTTGTTTTTTTTTTTATATGCACTACAAATACTACAATACTGGTTTATTACATGACAAGTATTGTAGTATAGTAGACGTCTTATGGCTGGAAATGATGATGAAAAGTTGACCAAAATCGCTAACAGAACCATGTTTTATTATCTTGTATCACCATTTCGTAACACTACATATTTTTAGTATGCATAAAGTCCGAGTCACACCGGACGCGTGTGCATCATGTCCACGTGCGCATGTGGACGTTGTAGCGTAGTCAATTTCGTACTAAATGGCACATCGCTTGCGTGGCGTGACTCGCAAGCGGTGTGCCATCCACTATGACACTTCCTACGCTACAAAGCGCGCGTCACGCACACGCGTGGTGTGACTCGGCTTTAGGATCTCGAGGGTACTCACAGTGTACACTCGGCCGCAGTAGTCGCAGATCCTGTCCGTGGACTTTAGCCGCTGCTTTTTATGTATATTGCGGTGCTGTTTCATCTCCGCTTCTACTGAGAATTCCTGTCAATAAACAATATTTTTTATACTAATTTATATAGTATAAATAAATAAATATCTAGGGGACATCTTACACAAATCGACCTCAATCGTGCTCAATTAAGGCTTGTGATGTGGACACCAGGCGACGATACATAGAGATACTTAAATACATAGACAGCCATGACCAAGGAACAAATTTTAATATTAGTGATAAATAAATACACAAATAATGCCCTCGCCGGGATTCGAACCCGGAACCTCCAGCTTCGTAGGCAGGGTCACAATCAACTAGGCTACGGAGGCTGACAAGAGTAGGTATAAATAAATACCTGAGGTACCTTAAATCGATTTTCGCTAAATTAAGGCTTGTGATGTGGGGCGACGATATGTATAAATTATACAGGGTGGTCCAAACCTTGACGTCAAAAAATTTTTTTTAGGTTCCTTGCGCCATGGGCTATCAGATTATACCCCATGTATGTTAGCCGATTTTTTGTAGTTTTCGAGTTATGAATTTTTGAAAAAAAATTTTTTGAGAAATTCTGGAATTAAGAAATTTATTGATAAAAAAAAACTATTGGGTTTTTTTTAATATTTTCTTTTTGTAAAAGTATTACTACAAATAAAGAATTTACAGACAAAAAAATTAGCGTCCTCACTTTGATACAAGTAGGATAAAAAATACCAAATTCAAAATTTTACGTTAAAAATGCATCAAAATAGCATTAATGTACGTAAATAAAAAAAATAAAACATATCCCAAGGATTTTTGGTAATTTAAAGACTGCCCTAGACCTTAAACCTTTGTAAAAGCAAAAAAAAAGTGATACTTAATAATGAGGATTTTTCGGAGTAGTCAGTCAAATAAACTTAAAAAAGCTTAAAATTTTAAAGTAGTAAAAAATGACTTGAATAACTACACAAATTGAGTTTTCGTGGTATTTTCTGTCTTTGTTTATTGATAAGAACAACAAAACAGACGAAATTTCACTTTATTTTTAAATTAAAAATTTTGAAGTTTTTTTAAGTTTATTTGACCGACTACTCCGAAAAATCCTCATTATCAAGTATCACTTTTTTTTGCTTTTACGAAGGTTTAAGGTCTAGGGCAGTCTTTACATTACCAAAAATCCTTGGGATATGTTTTATTTTTTTTATTTACGTACATTAATGCTATTTGGTATTTTTTATCCTACTTGTATCAAAGTGAGGACGCAATTTTTTTTTGTCAGTAAATGATTTATTTGTAGTAATACTTTTACAAAAAGAAACTAGTTAAAAAACCCAACAGTTTTTTTTTATAAATAAATTTCTTGATTCCAGAATTTCTCAAAAAAAAGAAAACTACAAAAAATCGGCTAATATACATGGGGTATATTCCGATAGCTCATGATGTGAGGAATCTAAAAAAAATTTTGACGTCAAGGTTTGGACCACCCTGTATACATGCATATACATACTTAAATACATAGACAGCCATGACCAAGGACAAATATTTGTGATCAGTGGCGTATCTAGGGGGGGGCAGGGGGGGCTCGTGCCCCGGGCGCCAAATTAGAGGGGGCGCCAAATCGCCCAACATTTTTAATTTCCTTTTGCATAATTTATTATACCTATGTTAAAAAATCGAAAATCTGTATGCGTTATCTATCAGAAGGGGCGCCAAATCAGCCAAGATTTTTGATTGCCTTTTGCATAATTTATACAATAAAAACATTTAATTCATAAAATGCTAGATTGGCACGTTTTCCGGGCGTCAAATTAAGCGGGGCGCCAAATCAGCAATTTATTTTGATTTCCTTTTGCATAACTTACACATAAAGAAAATCTTCGTGTGTAAATTAAAAAAATGCTAGATTGGTACATTTTCCCTGGGCGCCAAATTAGGAGGGGCACCAAACAAGTCAAAATTTCTGATTTCCTTGTGCATAATTTATACATAAATAAATCAAAAATATTTATTGTAAATATATATAGAGGGGACGCCAAATCGGCCAAGATTTTTGATCGCCTTTTGCATTACCTATTTGTACATTAAAAAAATATAAATTCATAAAATTCTAGATTGGTACTTTTCCCAGGCGTCAAATTAAGCGGGGCGCCAAATTAGCAATTTATTTTGATTTCCTTTTACATAACTTACACATAAAGAAAATCTTCATGCGTAAATTAAATAATGCTAGATTAGTACATTTTCACTGGGCGCCAAATTACAGCCTGGCAAAAAAAAGAGTAGAAATTAAAAAGTGGCAACATTGTAGTGTCGTCCCGTTTTCTCACGCACGCATATTGATTTGAAAGGGACGATGTTGCTACTTTTTAATTTCTACTCTTTTTTGCCAAGCTGTAAGAGGGGCACCAAACAAGCCACAATTTTTACACGACTGCCAAAAGGAGAGTATATGTGTTCAGCCCCTATGTATGTTTCATATTTTCTTTAAACGCGCAGATCTTCGCGACTACTTAACCGTTTTTAATGGTGTAAGGTATCATTAGAATCCTCGTGACGTCGCGGGTAACATAGGATATGTGACGTCACGTAAAAAACAATATGGCGGCCTATAAATTCAATAATGTCTGACCAAAAAAAAACAAATTTGAAAAAAACCTATCGAGTTTGGTATCAAAATGAAGAGCTTTGAACTGCGATTACGAATATGTATTTAACTTATATGTTTGTTACTTATTTTAGAAAAGCCAGATTCATTAAAATACAATTAAAGCGCCAAGAATAATATGACATCCAAATGCTATGATTTGGGTATCAAATTAAAGCATTTTATATGCAGATTATAAATATATGTACAAGTTATATGTTTAAATATATGTTTGAAGAGAAAACTCGAAATGTTCTACATCGCACTATTGAAGTTTTTCTTCGAAGCCTAAGACGTGACATGACTGTCACAGTTGACACAGTCATCTTCTTGACCGCTAAGTGTGTATGAAACAGATACATTGTACATACGCGCTTGTGGTCAAGGGGTAAAATGCACGGCTGCTACGCAGCGGTCGTGGGTTCAATCCCCGGCTCGTACCGATGAGTTTTTCAAATAACTTATGTACGATATATCATTTGATATACAGTAGATACCAGTCAAAAGTTTAAGTTCACTCCATGATTTCGATCCAAAATACACTTTCAGGGGATTTTTTTTTCAGTGTTCACAACAAAATTTCAAGATCTATTTAATATTAATTTCCCATAGAAACTGAACAATTTTATACATTGGATCCGATAATAATTCATAGGCAAACGAATTTTCATGATGACATGACTGCCAAAAGCTGCCACAGCTGCCTCAGTTGTCCGAACTGTTCGAAAGTAACGGTCAATTAAAAAGAAATAGCTCAATAATCAGTCACATATTATTTTCAACAAGTGTCGACTTAAGTGCTGGAATAATAATGATGAACCAAAGAGTCGATTTCGTATCAAAATCGTGGTTTGAACCTGAAATTTGGTCCAGTACTGTACACAAAGTGCTTTACGGTGTAGGAAAACATCGTGAGGGCTGCATAGTTGCATGCATCTGCCAAGAAATTCAAGGATGTATGAGAAGTTCCCAACAACTATTGGGCCAGCGTTGCGGAGAATGGCCAGAATACAATATCAAAAAAATAACGTAGGTACTCACAAATATTGGGGATTTCGAGATATGATTCGCATATCAGAGGAATGTCCCTTAAAAATATAATCACAATAGCATTGTGGCCAAACAAAATAGCTATACGTGTTGTAGCATGCGCATACAATTTTAAATGGAAATGTCTTAACAAAAATTGTATGAATAACTTATTTTGGATGAAAAACGGCGGCCCACATTAAAGTCTCGTATCTCCCAAACTACGTAGGTACACATATTAGGACCGGCCCTGTGCCTGTTGATAGAGTGACAGCGTGAGTAGATCGCGCAGGGCGAGCCGTCGGGCTTACGGCCCTCCAGATGGTAGAGTGACAGAGTGAGTGGATCACGTAGGGCGAGCCGTCGAGCCTGCGGCCCTCCAGCTGATAGAGTGACAGCGTGAGTGGATCGCGTAGGGCGAGCCGTCGGGCCTGTGGCCCTCCATCTGATAGAAAGACAGCGTGAGTGGATTGCGTAGGGCGAGCCGTCGGGCCTGCGGCCCTCCAGCTGATAGAGTGACAGCGTGAGTGGATCGCGTAGGGCGAGCCGTCGGGCCTGCGGCCCTCCAGCTGATAGAGTAACAGCGTAAGTGGTTCGCGTAGGCCGAGCCGTCGGGCCTGCGGCCCTCCAGCTGATAGAGTGACTGCGTGAGTGGATCGCGTAGGGCGGCTGAGATTTGTTTAAATAATACACTTTTCCATCGTATTGCGAAGGAGCGCTGGGCTCTGGTAGCTTGGCCTTCGGCCTTGCAAGCCGGCGCCCCTTTGGGGGACACTTCGGGCCTTCGGCCCTACGCGGAGCACGGTCTGTAGCCTTCGCAGTTTGTGGAAACGATCGTTGGGTCTGCGGATCTCCGATTCGTTTTCATGTTACACTATTTCATCACGTAGTGTGGTAGAGCTGGGCACTAGCTTCGATTGTTAAGGCAGTTAAGAAGGGCGGTTGTACCGCATGGGCTGACTCGTCGGGCCTCCGACCCACCGGGTTCGCGTTTGAAGTACCCCAATAGTGACGCTCCAGGCCTTCGGCCCTATGTGGACCTGGGCTTATTTAGAAGCTTGGTAGCATGGTAGGTCAATTTTCTCGCAGCTCGGCCTTCGGCCCCGCTTTAAATTTCGACGCCCGGTCCGGTGTCGGTGTGACGCGGTTCGGCCTCCGCGAGCTCGGCTTTCGGCCTCCCACCCTGAAGATCGCCCGGCGGACTGGCTCAAAATAGATTTACATTGGTTCCGGTAATGCTCCAGGCCTCACGCGGCGTGCCCTACGGCTTCGCCCAAAATTAGCGGGATTGGAACTTCTCGGGCCCCCAGAGCGAAGCTTCAGCCCTCTACGGAATCGGTTTTTGAAATTCTATCCAACTTTAAGGAATCTCCAGTTTCACTAAAAGGTTTCAAATAAACAAAATAATTAAAAAATTAAAAAACACGACTGCCGTTTTAAGCGAACTGAAAAGTAACAAATAATTCCTTCTTCAGGTTAATTCTTGTGAGCGTGTCTACATAATAGGCGCTTGACTCATTACTTACTATATTTTGTTTCGGTTGCAGTCGGGGAACCTTTCATTACGGAAAATATAAATATATGGAGGTTCCCCGACTGCAATCGAAACAAAATATAGTAAGTAATGAGAGAAGCGCCTATTATGTAGACACGCTCACAAGAATTAACCTGAAGAAGGAATTATTTGTTACTTTTCAGTTCGCTTAAAACGGCAGTCGTGTTTTTTAATTTTTTAATTATTGATTTCCTTGTGCATAATTTATACATTAAATAAATCAAAAATATGTATGCGTAAACTATAAGAGGGGGCGCCAAATCGGCCAAGATTTTTTATTTCCTTTTGCATAAATGATACATGAAAAAAATGCTAGAAGTATGACAATTTACATTTTCCCCGGGTGTCAAATTAGGCAGGGCGCCAAACCAGCAATTTATTTTGTTTTCCTTGTGCATAATTTATACACAAAAAAAATCATTATGCGTAAATTCAGAAAATGGTTCTCTAAATCATCTCCGAAAATTGTTTGTACGAATATTACATCGCAACCAATTTTTCGCATAAAGTCATTTCGCCGAATGATCATGTTCCAATTGAATTTTATGAAATCGTTTCATTTCCCAACTAAATGGTTGGCAATTCAATCTTTGGGCTTAGTTTTTAATAGAAACTTTTTATAATACATATTTTCATGTGGTTTATGGTTTAGTTGGTAATACATTTAGTTAACTAATAACAAAACAGTCGGTTCTGGCGCTTCGCCGGCCGCTGCCGCGGCACGCTCGCTTCGCTCGCTCGGCTCGCGCGCTGTTAGGTCGCAGTTTTACCTAACACTCCTCCTCGCTTCGCTCGTCGTCGTACCTAACTGGACTCTGTGTAATATTTTTTTAACGGTATTCTTTGTTAGGCAAGTTCAGAAACACGGTTATGCTAAAAAGTTTCCACATATAGGTACGAAAAGGATGACGAAACGTTATTCGGCCTAGTGAAAGATTTGAGAAATGATGAGTATGCTAAAAGCATTGTGTCATTACAATAATCCGTTTTATAATAATTCTGCCAAATGAAACGTTGTCATACAAAAATTTGCTAATAGTTGGTTGCCAAAGTGAACCATCGGCGAAATGTTGGTTGGCAAATGAAATTCGGGGAAAAAAAGTTCGGAGAAAAGGCAGAACACCTCAGAAAATACTAGTTTGGTACCTATATTTTCCCGGGGCGCCAAATTGTGGAGGGCTCCAAACCAACCAAAATTTTTGATTTCCTTATGTATCATTTACACATAAATAAATCAAAATTCTTAATGAGTAAATTCACAAAAAGCTAAAATGGAATTTTCTTAAACTCGCTTTCTATAGTTTTCTCTTTCTTTATATTAACCATTTGGAGAATTTTTAAAACTAAAAGTATGGAAACAAGTTTATATCCATTGCATGTAGTACTTATTACTCTTATTAGCATCGATAAAATTGGAAATGTACCTATTCAGTTCGAACACAGTTGCATTTATTTTGTTTCGCAATTTTTTTTAATAAACTAAAATTTTCCTAGTAGGTAGGGCCTTTCCTGTCTAGTAGGTTGAATTTTGGATAGATTACGGTATCCTAAAAGTGACCCTTTTTAGGGTTCCTACCTAAACTAGGAACCCTTTTAGTTTCGGCAGGTCAGACTAGACCGGCAGTACTAGAAAGTTGCAATTTGGTAAAGGTACATATACATATTAATTACGCCGAGAAAATAATATAATAAAATATAGAACAATAGTAAATCACAAGGGATCAAAATGATATATTTTCACGCCCGGATGAAGCGATGGATTCCACAATAGAATCTAGAACGTAGTGAGGCATTCTAAACTGGAATCCTGAGCGAAATGAGGGATTCAAGCGAACAAATTAAAGCACGACCGAAGGGAGTGCTTTAAATCGACACGAGTTACGAATTTGGTTTTCGCACGTGTATACTGGGACGACGTTTTTCAGTACATTTGGTCCTCCGAAGACCTGACGTAAAATGAACCACTTCTCGCACTAGCGCGTAACAATCACCCGAGTTAAAAAGAAGTTTTTACACATGTATCGAACGACTTTTTTCATAACAAGTGCCTTAAAAACGCACGGCGATTTTTTTTTACGCACGCGAAGCAAAGTTTACTTTTCCGCACTAGTTAGGTAAAAATATTTTTCCCCCTACATGTAAAGTGGCGATGGATTTACTGCTAGCAATGTCGATATTAGGTGTTAACTTTGGAAAATGAGAGGGGGGGGGGCGCAAATTTGGCGCTTGCCCCGGGCGCCATTTACTCTAGCTACGCCCCTGTTTGTGATAAATAAATACACAAATAATGCCTTCGCCGGGACCAGGACCTCCAGCTTCGCAGGCATTGTCACTATGAACTAGACTACGGAGGCTGACGCAACGTGAATGGGCATTTTCACTTCTAGGGACACCCAATTAGCTTCACTCTCACAAAAAAGGTAACTTCGATGTCAGCTTTGTAACGACAATTAAGCATAAAATATGTACGTAAATCCACTTTATTCATGTTTTTATATTGCATAAACGCGTATTCTTGCTGGATTAAATGATAAAAAAATATTTTTGTTAATATTTAATGCTTAATTGTCGTTACAAAGCTGACATCGAAGTTAACTTTTTTGTGAGAGTTAATCTAATTGGGTATCCCTAGAAGTGAAAATGCCCGAATACAATACAATAGCGACGTAAAGTTTCGGAATCATTGCTCTTATCTATCAACTTATTTTATAATATTTTATTACTTTCAAACACGTCGCAAGTAATTTACGAAGCTGTATACGGGAAACATGGCGCACCTTTAAAATCAAAGTGACCTAATTCAAAATTTTGGAATTATTATATGTTGTACTTAATTAAAAACACATAAAAGCTTAACATTCCTAATTCGAAAATGTTGGATTAGGTCACTTTCATTCTAAAGGTGCGATGGGTAACCTGTGGGCAGTCTGGGCATTGGAAGGTCTGCTTGGGGTGGTCGCTGAACTGCACGTGCATACGTAGGTGCGTCGCCGTCGCGAACTTCATGCCGCAATGGCTGCAGGATATCCTGCGATACAGGGAGCATTTGAAACGCTGTGTATGACAAAACTTGTGTACCTATAGGGTGTTAAATAATAGGCATGATGACTGGCAAGTCAAATCAGCATCTTTTTTCGAACTGTCAGAACGATCACCACTATGGAATTTTATATGAAATACTCAAAAGTGACGTCACGTTTGAGTACTGCCAAATGACCTGCTCTTTTCAGTTCTTTTCAATTTATTAAATAGTAGTTCTTTACAAAAATTACTAGAATCTACATTTTAGTAATAATTTCTTCGTGTATTATAATGTGTATAGTAGTAGTGTGTGAATAATGTTATATAATTTATTTTAACTACAGTCATCATCCCTATTATTAATTAGGGTCAATCACTTTTTATATCACTCGTTGCCATTGTTACGTTCTCCTGGGTCATTAAAATTAAAATCACCAAAATATATCAAATATCATAAAATTTACAAAACTATTTTTTTAACAGATAGGTGGCCCTGGAAGATGGGTCATCCACTAATCATGATAGTAGAACTTGCAGGATACTTTGTTGTTACAAACTATTCAACTGTTGTTAACTGGTGACGTGAGAGAATACCAACAAAAAAAGTGATTGACCAAATTGACAACATTTCATATTTTTTAGTCCTAGTTTTTATTTTCTGTTTTGAAAGAACTCAATATTGAAACATACACGTATTTTTTATTTTTCTAAAAAACTACTAATTTTTAGTGTGAAAATCCCTTTTTATTACTACTTCGAGCAGAAAGAGCGTAAGTTACAAACGTAAAGAAACAGCTAAATGACGTCACAAGTGATGTTTCATACACTGTTGCTTGGGTCATTAAATTATTTAATGGAAATTAAGGAGACAACTCATTGAATTCAAGTGTTTACCGGCATTAATGTGTACAAAGTAAATTCTGGGCAAAAAAATTGTATTTACACTATAGTGTGACTACTGAAATGTTATAAATCTGAAATTAAATGAATCTTGGGATGGTCACACGTTGTGCTACGGGAATGAAGAGTTTTGATACTAAACTTGAACTGGACGCCGCAGCTAGTATGCGCGGGCGCTGGTGGGCGCCGCCGTACACACGTCGTTGTACGGTGCCACGCCTTGAACTGGACGCCGCAGCTAGTATACAGGGTGGTCCAAACCTTGACGTCAAAAAATTTTTTTTAGATTCCTCACGTCATGGGCTATCAGAATATACCCCATGTATGTTAGCCGATTTTTTGTAGTTTTCGAGTTATGAATTTTTGAACTTTTTTTCTTTGCGAAATTCTGGAGTGAAGAAATTTATTATTAAAAAAAAACTATTGGGTTTTTTTAATATTTTATTTTTGTAAAAGTATTACTACAAATAAAGCATTTACTGACAAAAAAATTAACGTCCTCACTTTGATACAAGTAGGATAAAAAAATACCAAATTCAAAATTTTACGTTAAAAACGCATCAAAATAGCATTAAAGTACGTAAATAAAAAAAATAAAACATATCCCAAGGATTTTTGGTATTCTAAGGCTTGCCCTAGACCTTAAGCCTACGTAAAAGCAAGAAAAAAGTGATACTTAATGATGAGGATTTTTCGGAGTAGTCGGTTAAATAAACTTAAAAAAAACTTCTAAATTTTTTATTTAAAAATAAAGTAAAATTTCGTCTGTTTTGTTTTTCTTATCAATAAACAAAGGCAGAAAATACCACGAAAACTCAATTTGTGTAGTTATTATACGAAATTTTACTTTATTTTTAAATTAAAAATTTAGAAGGTATTTTTTAAGTTTATTTGACCGACTACTCCGAAAAATCCTCATCATTAAGTATCACTTTTTTTTTGCTTTTACGAAGGCTTAAGGTCTAGGGCAGGCTTTAGAATACCAAAAATCCTTGGGATAAGTTTTATTTTTTTTATTTACGTACATTAATGCTATTTTGATGAGTTTTTAACGTAAAATTTTGATTTTGGTATTTTTTTATCCTACTTGTATCAAAGTGAGGACGTTAATTTTTTTGTCAGTAAATGCTTTATTTGTAGTAATACTTTTACAAAAATAAACTATTAAAAAAACCCAATAGTTTTTTTTATAAAAAAATATTTTCACTCCAGAATTTCTCAAAGAAAAAAAATTTTCAAAAATTCATAACTCGAAAACTACAAAAAATCGGCTAACATACATGGGGTATATTCTGATAGCCCATGACGTGAGGAATCTAAAAAAAATTTTTTGACGTCAAGGTTTGGACCACCCTGTATATACCTGCGCGGGCGCTGGTGGGCGCCGCTGTACAGCCATCGCCCAGTGCGTTGTGTCAGATGTGGGGAGGGACACTTCGCCAAAGACTGCCAACGACCGAAGAGCGAGCCAGCCTACTGTTGCAACTGCCACGGCCCTTACCCGACCAATCACGCACAATGCCCGGTATTCCTGCGAGAGGCTAGAAACAAAAAGGCTGGCCTAGCCTAGCTAGTATATATACCTGCGCGGGCGCTGGTGGGCGCCGCCGTACACACGTCGTTGTACGGTGCCACGCCTTGAACTGGACGCCGCAGCTAGTTTTCATCCGTGCGGTGACGGAGTAAGAATACAAAAATCACCGCCCCTCTCTTCCCGTGGGTGTCGTAGGAGTCGACTAAGGGAAATACTGAGTATCCAGCTTCTCAGCCGGTGGTAGGGTATTTTTACTAGTACCCGCCTGGTTGGCTACCACCGTACATTCAGTGTAAACGCCCGTGAAATGACTTACCTTCGTGTTTGCCGTGTTTCGGGGTCAGCCGGTGTATTTACCAGCATCTAGCGGGCCAGCAAGGCGGTGGCAACTAACAGGTTACTGATTGTCTCCTGTTCGTTGCCGCCGCGATTTGGGCTCTACTTTTCACTTACGATCAGGTGGAGTGGAGCCACTTTGTTGTGCCAACGTTATTTTTATTGGGTCGGCAACGCGCATGTGACACCCTGAGGTTGCAGGCGCCCATAGGCTACGGTGACTGCTTTCCATCAGGCGGGCCGTATGCTTGTTTGCCACCGACGTGGTATAAAAAAAAAAAAAAAAAAGCTAGTATATATACCTGCGCGGGCGCTGGTGGGCGCCGCTGTACAGTACGTGTGCGTTGTACGCGTGCCACGCCTTGAACTGGACGCCGCAGGGCGCGCAGGCGGCGCGCGCGGCGGCGGCGCCGTGGACGCGCATGTGCGTCGCGAACGACGCGCTGTCGGTGTATGTGAGGGAACAGTGCACGCAGCGGTAGAGTCGCTTGTTGTGGAGGACGCTAAGGAAATTTCACTTTTATTACTATTGTTACCCACGAAGGGGTGGGTTTTCTATAGAAAATGTATAAATAAGCCACTAATTAAAACTGATACTTTAATTACTAATTAAAAGAACAAACACTAATCACACACTTAATACTGGTCTACTTTTACACTCTCAAACTCGCAGTTAGATTCGCAGTCTTCGCTCTTGATGTTAGCTCTTCGCTGTCTCAATTGAAACTACTCCTTGGCCGGGACATGCTGGGTATATATACAAGCCACTCGAATCCACAAAGTTCGAGATAATTCGACTCTAGAAAGTTCCCGAGTTAGGTCGGTCGTTGTGGACTGTACGCGAACATTCTAGAGTATCGCTGTCTCTTTCTACAGGTTTCTCTTTCACACCCGTCCAGAATGTTCTCTCTATAGTTATCTCGTTCGCATCCTTCCAGAACATTCTCTCGTGCTGTCTCTATCTAATAGTGCTTTCTCTTTCACTCCTATGGGAAATTTAGCTATATACCGTTTTGTACTTTTTATCATGCCACCGGCGTAACACTATGTTACGAGTATACTTGCGAACCAAGGGCCATATATCAGTGACCAGCCCGGTAAGCACATCATTGAGCGCGAGATAGCTCGCGCTGCGACAAACACATGTCGCGGCTGTCAAATTTATATTTCTAGCCGTCATTTTCTCGATTTTGGTAGCACAAGTTAACAGCTCGAGAAATTAGTTCCACGCGAAATAGTCATCCCGCGGGCGACATAACAACTGTTGCCATTTATGTGTGGGACTAACTTTTCTTTCCTAGCAACACTGAATCGGTATAAATAATGTTGAATGATGAGTGAACAGCAAGCTTTAAAAATGAAACATCTCTAGTCACGATAACTTTGTCTCGTTCACGTAGTATAAAGATCAAAGAGATAGGACATTTTAATATGAAAATGTCAAAGTGTCATAATAATAATCTGTCACATGACACTTGTAGATTGTGTTTGGTGCATAAAGTTAGAATCCGCGCTAGCGCTTAATAGAGAAAGGAAGCGTGTGAAAGGGAAGCCACCAGTCATATGACTTTTACACGAGTGCAAAAGAGATAGAAAACAATCCCAAAAGCGTACCCACTTTTGAAGTGACATATCAGCCGTATCAGCCTTCTCGACGGAGACTGTTATTTAAAAGTGATTTTATATTTAATTCTAGTAAGAAGTCAATTTAGACAAATAATTAAACCGATATGGTATCGTGTAGTGTAAAGGATTGCCCTATTACCCACCGAAGAAATGACGGCAAACACTTGTTTCGTAGGTAAATCTGATTTGCCGGTTGATTGTTTTCAAACGATATTTTGTCGATTTAGTAGCATAAATCGTGTAAGTTATCACTTTCTAGCATTAATTGTTAGTTATCCTATCACTGTGCGCTAATAATTTGTCTCAACAGTTAATATTAAAGGATATTTTGTGTAAAAATATAAATGGTCACGCTACGCTAGAGCTTGACTAAACGTTGAACTACCAATATCGATATTCGTTCGATAAACATACCTAATCAGTCTATTACATTACAATGCCGTCATATTCCCAGATTTTGAGTACGAATGTGTATTTAACAAACTTGAAGGACCTTACTATGTTTTGTGAGATTTTTTTGATACTATACGATTTTTATTATTTCTGTTAAATTTAAGGGATACGCCAGATGCTAAGTTCACACACGTTTGCAATTTGTAATTCGACACCCTCAATTCACATTGTCCTATAAAACTTATAGCAAAAAACGAAGATAAAAAATACCATGTTGTCGATAAAACAGTTAAACATCGATAGATAATTGCTCTGTTGTAATAGGCAACCCTATTCCTGACCACACATAGACAAATTTACGCACACACTTGCGTTTCGTTTTTGGTTATGCTTTTAATCGTTGTCGATCATTCTTTGTCATCTTAGTTCTGTGGTTTGGTGGCGATATTTTAAATGGCTCATGAACGTAAAATTTAAGTTAATTAGGTATAACCTTTTATACTCTTTATACGTTACTTAGGTACTCTGGATGTTAGTTACGATTATTTACATTTAAACCGTATATTTTTTGATATTCATGTTCATAGTTCTTTAATAAAAATTCATGTTATGAATTATATTTCAGTAATCGGAGTCAATAATAATACAAAGCAAGATGTCGTTGAACTAAACCCATAGTTTCCAGAGGGAGAATGTGGATCCGGAAAAGATGAAGTACCTATATTGGGTCAAACTCCAAAAAAATAAATATATCTAGTCTTCGAATTACCAGCAGGTATTTCGATTAAAGCTTGTACAAATCATTTAAATTTATGATGGAAATATGAGGGTTTCGTTTTCGTACCCGATACCCGCCTCCTTAATCCATCCTCCAAGTTCCAAAACAATATACCTATGACCTAAAAGTAGTTGATATATCGGATATCCTACATATACCAACTTAATTATTAAGGTCAAGTATGGTCAAGAAAAGCAACACCTTAATGCCCTGGCCACGACATTGGTCTAAGGCGACCAGCGGCGAGCGAATCCATGAGTGGGAGCGGAATGCCGATATAGGTAGGAGAGGGAGCACCATACGTTTTCCGCTAAGCCGGTCGCCTTAGACCGATGTCGTGGCCGCGGCGTAAGTTACATACATCGCGTTTGATAGTATTATGTATAGTAAAAATCATACTACGATTATTTATTTGATCTGCAGGTTATTTTTGCGGAGCTGTCAATAAAGCATGGTATTTATCAATTATTCATACTGTTTAAAGATATGGCGCAAACTGAAGAATCGATCAGCAAATCGGATTCCACAACAGCCATAAAAGCGGCTGCCGGGTCGCGCTCTGCAGCTCGTCGTGAACAACAAGAGTACGCTTGGCGCCCGAGCTCGTGGCGCAGCCTGCGTTTGGTTGGGTGGTTTTAAAGCATATCGTTGAAGTTAGAGCCCACGGGTGTATGATATTTTTTCACTATACATATTTATGAGGTTTCATGTTGTTAAAATTTATGTTAGTAAATCACATTTCGCATAGTGGAAGAAATATAACGCCGTGGACGCGAACTTCCGTGGCAAAGTATTACAGTGTCCATTCAATTTCAGACGATCGTCTACAATAGAGCAGAAATTACAGGCGTTTATTACCTAATTAAATTATTAATATATTTGTGATTGTAAACTTGTTTGGCTCAACTGTTCTTTACGATACAAATATTTGTTACATTGAGTATTTAATACATGTTATTATGATAAATACATTTTTTGTAATAAATACATACTGGATTATTTATTATACCTATATATTTTCATTTGTTTAAAATACTAGTTATTAGCCGTGTGGAGACGGTAGTAAGATTACATTTGTCACCACCCCAACTCTTCCCGTTGGTGTCGTAAGAGTCGGTTAAAGGATTGAATGTGTCATTGACTATTTATTTATCAATGGGTAGTAGTGTGAGTAGTGTGTCCACTATGATGGGCAGCAGCATCATCATAGTGGACACACTACTCCCGATTATGGGTATATATTAACCTCCTAATGCGGCCATGCGCATAGGCTAAGGAAAGGACATTGCCCATGCAGCCGTGAACTAATAGAGGCTGATCTACCTTTTCCTATATAGATTATGTGTACAAATGCCGCTTTTCCTAATTATATTGTACTTGTAAAATATAGCTGCGTAATTGTACGATATACTACACAGAACATCGCTATCACAATTAATACTATTATGCATCTTGCCCTTAGATACTTCTATTCAATAGCTATTAGCATTGGTAGGTACGTTAATACTTCTTCTTTACAACCGTTACTTTTTAAAATATTACTAGCATTTGATTCTCTACTGAACCTCCATGGGTCTTCAGACCTTACGGTATTGACTGTAGGGTACCGACCCTGAAACGAAGTTTGTTAATATTAAAACATTAAATAATGCCTTATAACCTTTGAGGATTTAGTATGGGGAGACGGTATCGCTATAACTTTCCTAACAAAACATTCTGCCAATTTCCGAGGGGGACGAGGTAGCACACATGTAAACGATCTAACTACAAATGCATTTCTTCTTCTCATTACTACTCACGCCCACTTAAACAATACCACAACACTAAGTTAAATTATCACACTAATACAGTAAAATTTCTATGCGGACACAATTTCAAACTATCGACGTAGGTATAATCGAACCGATTAATATGGCTTTCAAGTGTCTGAAGATTATCGTATCGATATATTTTTCTAAACGTCATAGATTGACGTGCACTTTGGTACTATATATTGTTGTTTTGAGTATTTAAATAAAAGTAAACAGACAATTAATAACAGTCATTAATTAATCAACCAATTTTAATACAAAACCGCCTGAATGTCTTGCCATTAACCTACTTCAATTGATTATGTTTTCGTTTATCGCGATCTTTGACTACGAAGGCTGTAACTGTAAGGAAAGTCTCGGTCAATCACGTGCATTTCGAAATCCGTAAATCAATTATAATATTTAATATAATAAATAATATTAATTAGCGGTTGTGAAAGAAAACAATATATCGTCGATTGTAATATGAATTAATGTAACCACCAAAATGACGAAATTGAGTTAAGTATACCGTTCGACTGCAAATTTCCTGCTCATTCGAACGGTGTATTTAAAATATTGATATTCGGAAAAAAATGTCGATTACGTTAACAAAAACTTTGCCATTTTATTAGGTTTCTAATGTATGTACTCACCATATTTTCATAAATGTCAATGCTGTAAGCGCCATTTGTAATGTATGGCTTATAAGCAATTTGGTTTCAATTTGTGAGTTACACTAAGTTATGAAATCCACTTTTGATGATTTTCATGAAATTATTAACGTAACTCCAAAATTTATTTAAAATATTTAACGTAAGCAGCAGCCATTTCCTGAACTACAACTGTGGTCAAAAGTTAGTAACTGTAAACATCATTTCAATAGGATAATTAACTAAAAAGATACAACATACTTTATAAATGTCAAATTCGTTTTTGGGCTCTCCTGAAAAATCGTCATTTGGTGGTTACATTAATTCATATTACAACTGACGATATGTCCATACTAGTGTGCATACGAGTATTATTTATTTTGTTGTAGTAAGAAAGTTTTAGTTAGCTGGGGTAAAACTCACTGAGGCTTAATTGTGAATACTCGTAAGGATACAATTTGAATACAAGTGCGTCGGTACAAGGTGCGTAGGTGCGTATACATACAAGTTTTTGCAATAAGGCCGGTGATACTGATATTCCTTAGTGATATTTTAGTAAGTACCTAAATACAATTTATAATATAGGTCCAACTAGCGTTAAGTAGCACTTGTAAAAATGAAGTTATTGAATTCGATAAGACTGTGTTTTTATTTACTTACTGTGAGAACTTTAATAGACGTAAACACAAATGTCCGTATCTCGACATTTTATACCTACTCTCGACATTGTGTCATAAAGAGTAACGTTCACATCACTATGTATTTTCGCGCGTAATACGTATTCCAAATAAGCGCAATAAATATTCAACCTTATTGGCTTACATGTAAGCTTAACATTAGACCAAGGCAGAGTCTTCTGTCTTACTTGATTCACTAAGTCTGATATTTCCTTCAAAATTTAAAGATGGGTAGACCTTATTAACCTTAAATACGAGAATACAATAAATGTCAAACTTTCTCCATCAGTTAAAAATGAAAATACGAATTGTGTGCGATATTTTTGAAACCGATTTTGCTATCGATTCCCTGGTACTTGATTTTCTTGAACAATTTTATGTAATAAAATGTTGTAATATAAACAAATAAAGGCAAGATATGAAATGGTAACGTATATTTTGTATACATGATGTATTTGAACGAGTTTTGAATCCATACATAGCACATACAGGCATTTTGACGGAGCTTGTTACGGGTACATAACGATTACAAGACTGCGAAGAATCGATTAATGAAATAGTTTTTATAAACAGGTTTGGTCAATGTACAAATTCTTGGCCAAAGTCTTTGGCAGAGGGGAAACGATATGAAGCCGACTCCATTACTAAATCCTCAAAGCTTATAACGCATGTACTAAAACAGATTATTCATAACTACCAATACATAGCTCATAGCTACAATAATAATTCGACTGAAAGCCTAAATTTGCAGTCCGTAACGAACTTTATGTGTTTCTCGACTTTCTCGCCACCTTCACACCTCGAAGACAATTTGTCGCATTTTGACATTAAAACGCAATGTATTTTATCGCTCAAGGTACACTTGTGCTACGAATTTTGAGGATATCTCGCGTGGGACTTTCAAGCGAAATAATTATGTCGCTTTGATAGATCATCGCGGGTCAGCGTTATCTCGCGCACATGTTGTGCTACCAATTCGTGACATAGCTCGAGAAAACTCTATGTCGCAGTTTTTGTCGTCCCGCGCCCATGATGTGCTTGCCGTGCTGGCTTCTCTCAATATCTGAGCAGGCATTTGTTATCATGACTTTAGTGCCCGCAAAAGTAGCAGACAATTTTGTAATAGACCCGAGAATTTTAAGACCTAGTTATGTACCGTTGCACACAATACTTTTTCTAGGACAGCTAGCAGTAGAAAAATACTGAAAACAAAAACTATCCTATTTCAAGCTAACGGCATCTATTTTTTTATTTGAGGCTTACTCATGGCCACAGACTGGCCGAAGCAGAGACACGGCTTACATAGTCGCAGCATATAATAAAAAAAAAACGTTTCACAATGTTGTCTTGTGTGATTGCTAGCCGTGACACAGTGCACCTACGAGTATAGACGAGTAGACTTTGGCACCACAACTCAAATTAGGGTTTTTTAGATACCCCTGTCAGTCACGCAATGAGGGTTTCGATGTAGAAACGGTCATAGCAAGTTGTCCGTTTATTCATTGGAGTACCTTATATTGACAAAAATGTAAACAAATATATCAGTCAGGTGTCGCGTTTGTCATTGTGCGGGTAGTTTTTGCGAGATTCCATTATTATTATTATGTATGCTAAACTAATGCGGGTGAGTATATTTTATTTAACTAAATATGTTTTCAGGGTGTACTTACTATAATCAGACTAAGATAAAATTATAAACGCAATTTGATTTTCCCGTGTATAGGAAGATAAATGGCAGTTATCCTCATTTATAGTTACATACTATTATCCAGCGTAAATAAAGACATCTACGCTATTTCCATAAATACATACAGCGTGGGTATTTATTTGATACGGGCGAATAATTAATCCAGCTATAATATCTGATCCTACGAGTCGTATAAGATAACCATTTCGTTAAATTTTGTTGTTGATTAGGTGTAATGATTTTTCTAAAGTGCAACCCAGCAGCAATGTATGCCGGCCAACTGACATGAGACTCGTATGACGTTTAGATACTTATGTCTACTTTAAGTAATGTGGCTACCAGTGGATGCAATACATTGCGGGCTCAATTATTTTGTATGAAAAAAAAAAAACCTTAATTTCTAAAATAAATTTATGTAAATAGGTTCCCTAGGTCCGATAGTAATCGCCACTAAAATATTCGCCCGTATCAAATACACACGCTGTATATTTTTTTAAATTATAACCAATCACTAACTTTGTATTACTTTTTTTAAGCATTGCGCTAAATTTTATGAAAATCGGTTCATTATTTTAAAGAAAAACACGGTTTTGCCTTAAAACACCTGTAGTGTAAAATTGCAGTTCTACAGATAACCTTTTATTCTTTGCTGCCGTCGAGATAAAGTATCAAAGAGCCATTGTACTCACGCCATGTGCCTTGTGAGGCTGGGCCGCGTGGCAAGCACGACGCCGCAGTCCGCGCACGTGAACCGCTTGTGGTGCTGCCGTTTGTGCTTCCTGAACTTTTGCGCGGATCTGCGACAACATGACACTTGTTAGCATCATCAGCCTATGACAGTCCACTGCTGGACGTAGGCCTCTCCTATTAACTATGCGTATAAACCTACGCACAAATAAAACATGGAAGCCGCACGCCGTACTAGATTGCCTTTCAAAACGGTCCTGAATTTTAGTTGACAAATGTCACCCCGTCTTTAATTCAATTCGATTCAATTCAATTCATTTATTTCTCGACCAACAGGGATCATTCACATTATTATTTAGTTATTAAATTACATTATTACACTATTAAATTACATGTATATATATTATTACATTTGTTACATTTTAATATTTTGATTACATTACAACTAACAATACAATTAATGTATCACGGCAATGAATTTCAATGACAACCTATAAAAACTTAAGCCGCCATTTCAAAATAGTTGTGACTGGTCCATCAAACTTTTGATTGGCTATATTCTATAAACATTTGTCAAAGGAGTTGCGCCGAAATATGCGCGGTGTTAAGAAAAGCGCTATGACCTGCCCTTCTTGGCACAATTGAACAATTGATTTCGGGGGCATTTTTGAGCTGGCGTTAGACGTCCATGTTATATATGGTCGCAGGTATAAACGCATTAGGAGGTAAATGCCCATAACTGTCACGCTGGGCAAGCGGATTGGCGATCACAGTAATGTGTCCACTATGATGACGCTGCTGCCCATCATCAATCTTTTATCAAATATTGGTTAGTAACAGTTCAACCCTCTTACTCCTCGACTTAGTCGACTCTTACGACACCCGCAGGAGGAGTTGGTAATCTACATCTTAGTAATAATTTCTTCATGTATTATGTCGTGCATAATATTAAATTATTTATTTTAACTACAGTCATCATCCCTATTATAAATTATAACTAACGTGAGACTCAAACATATTTAAATATTGATCAAAAGGCTTACTCACATAAAAAGCCCGACGTGCACTAGGCTACGAACAAATAAAACATGGAAGCCGCACGCCATATTAAATTGCCTTTCAAAAACGGTCCTGAATATTAGTTGACAAGTGTCACCCCCTCTTCAATGCGTCACGGTAATGAATTTCAATGTCAACCTATAAAAACTTAAACCGCCATTTAAAAATAGTTGTGATTGGTCCATCAAAGTTTTGGTTGGCGATATTCTATAAGCATTTGTCAAAGATGTTGCGCCGTAATATGCGCGGTGTTAAGGAAAGCGCCATGTCCTGTCAATCTTGGCACAATTGAACAATTGTTTTTAGGGGCATTTTTGAGCTGGCGTTAGACGTCCATGTTATTTATGGTCGCAGGCACTAGGTGACACTCCTATTTATTCCGTAGAATGTTATACTCACTCGGTGGTGTAGTGACACTGGCCGCAGCGGAGAAAGCTCTCTGCGTGCTGTCTCTTGTAATGGTGTAACGTGTCCTCGTAAGTTGTGTAGCGTGCGTTACACTTCACACATTCGTATCTGGGGACAATGAGAAACTATGAACGTGCGGGCGGATTACGGGCGGTAAATAAGAAATTTACTTTACACGAGTTCATATTTCTTGTACCACCCAATGTTTTTCATCACACCTGTGAGGCAAAAAAAGTAAAAAACCGGCCAAGTGCGAGTCGGACTCGCACGCGAAGGGTTCCGTACCATTATCAATTTATTATTTTAAAAATACAGTTAAAACAACCTACCTCAAAAACTATAGGAGATAATTTAATCAAACCAAAAATCGTTGATAGAGTTTATTAATGTGCATAACATATATTTTTCTTAGAATTTTATATCGCGTAGTTTAAAAATTAGGGGGGGGGGGGGGGACATTTTTCAGACTTTGAGAGCTGATATCTCGACCACGATTTGCTGAAATAAAATTGAGATTAATAAACCTTCATTTTCAAAGATGTTTCTATTAATACCCCACACGCTTATATACAACTAAAAATTTTTTTCTAACCCTCAGTTACATGTATGGACCCCACCCCAATGGTTTTTTTTACAATTTAGTATCATAATCCTGTAGCGATTCATACAACATATATCCTTACCAAATTTCGTTACTATAGCATTTATAGTTTTCGAGTAAATCGGCTGTGACAGACGGACAGACGGACATAACGAATCTTTTTGCCATTTTGGCTACGGAACCCTAAAAGAGATAGATGGGGAGTCTAAAATAGGCCAATGTCGTATGACGTGGTTAATGTATAAGCCCAAATATGTATGTAGATATGTAGTTACCTTGTATAGTGCCGAAACATGTGAGCGGCGAGACTGCCGACGGGGTGCAACACGGCGAGACATACGGTACACGTCACGCTGCCCACTTTCTACAAATATTATACAATTTTAGAATAATTAACCCATTCAATGCCGAAGACGCGAATTCGCGTCTTGTGTATGCTTAAACGTGATGCCGAGACGCAAATTCGCGTCCTCGAGTTATTTGTTTTTTTTTGCTAGACATCAACTGTACTTAAAAGCTGATACCAAAATGTTATTTATTTATGAAGGATAATATTATACCGTCACTGGTTATTTGTAATTTTCATAATTCTTATCTCGGATGCCGAAGACGCGAATTCGCATCCTTTGTATGCGTAAACATTATGCCGAGAACGCGAACTAGCGTCCTTCAAGTATGAAATAACCTAATGCCTCAGACGCGAATTCGCGTCCTTCAAGTTTGAAATAACCTAATGCCTCAGACACGAATTCGCGTCCTTCAAGTGTGATATATGTATAACCTAACGCCGCGGACGCGAATTCGCGTCCGTTGAAATGTTAACGTGATGCCGTGGACGCGAATTGGCGTCGTCGCGAAGAAGGCACTGCGTGATGATTAAATATATGAGGCGTCGGCAATGAATGCATCTAATGTACGCATGTAAAAAAGGCACGATGGGTATAGAGTTGCGTAAAAAGCCCGGTTAAACTAACTAACATTTTTGTGGAACAAATCAAATAATTATTTAAATACTTTTAGTTTTTAATAGGCATAATAACATTACTACATGTATATGTACTAGTTGATTTTTAACACGTTCGCTACGGCAATTAACTAACTGCGAAATTAACCATATTTGTACGGGATTGCGGGAACGGAAGTGAGCGTGTGAAAGACAAATTGAAAATGTTAGGTTCATTATTAGAGGTCGGATGCAAAACTTGAAATAGCACATAATTATATCCATAAAATATACATATCTACACATCCAACCATTGTAAGTTTAATATTCCGAGATAGGACATAAAATTGGATACCGATTTTTCAATAATATCCGTATTTTTCTTGGCTGAAGTGTTCCTATATGTCAATTCTAAAGCTTTGTTAAAGTTTTGCAACCATAGTTCCCACTCCTATTCATTATAGAGGCGGTACTTATTATTGAATGTCTAAATAAAAAAAGGACTAAAACTATTTAACGTTCCAGACGCCACGCGTTCACGATTATTTAACCGTTAAATGCATAGTGATGTATATATGCATCATGTATTCTGGACTCTATTGACAGCATGTCAGAATTCAAATTTGAATAGGTTTTTGTTAAGGTCATGCATTTAAGGGTTAAGCGAAATTGAACTTTACGATTTACCCCGAAAGTCGCTATTGTATCGTCGACGTTGACAGATGTAGCCGTCGGTGCCCATTGCAAGACTTTCCGGCGTCGCCTATAGCTGTCAAAAGGTTAACGGAATAGTTGCTAAATATCTCTCGACTCACCGGTCCATGTTTCCTCTTCGTATGATCCCGTATGTTCTCCTCATAGTTGAAGCCGACCACGCAGCTTTCGCAGCGATATGGTAGTTTCAGGTAGGCCGGGGATTGGGCCAACTTCAGTCGTTCCAGCACCAGCTCCTCTTTGGTCAGGGTTATGGTGCGGACTGGTTGGTTGTTCTTGTCTGGTGGGGCTAAAATATACAGGGCATTTTTTTATTCTTCTTCTTCAGCCTATCTCAGTCCACTGTTGGACGTAGGCCTCTCCTCTTAACCATGCGTACCTATACACGCATTAGGAGGTAAATGCCCATAATCGCAATGGGCAAGCGTGCGAGCAGTAAATGTGTCCACTATGATGACGCTGCTGCCCATCATCAATCAAATCAAAGAATGGTCAGTGACACTGCAATCACTTAGTCGACGCTTACGACACCCACGGGAAGAGTTGGGGTGGTGACAAATGTATTCTTGCTGCCGTCACCACACGGCAAATTTTAGAGGGTTAATTCTGAAGTCATATGGACGAACTTTTACTATGGGAGCCACATACGATTCGACAAAAAATCTAATGTGACACACATTTCCAGCTAATTATATGTTAATATGGGTTTGTATGGAAAAGCAGTTTTCCAGACAGACATGGCGAAAGTATATGGATTCCTAGTAGTACGGAACCAATAAAATAGTACATTACGACACATGTGCGAAAAAC